>WNWK01045679.1:0-14624 GCA_009830355.1 Cherax destructor | reverse complement strand
CAGAAACCAATATGTGTACACAAATGGAGCTAGCTCCACCGCGCAAACTATTACCGTAGGTGTCCCACAGGGAAGTGTTTTTGGCCCACTACTCTTTCTCATTTACATTAACGACCTACCAAATGCATCTCATACTCAAACCCATACTTTGCAGATGACACTACATAGTTATCTCGCACAAGCCCAGACATACTAGCAACACTGCAAATACTGAATTGCAGAAAATATCTACCTGGATGATGACGAACAAACTTACTCTCAATATTGATAAAACCTATTTTATCCAGTTTGGGAACAGAGCTACAAACGCACCACTTTACATAATGATAAACGGGTCCCTTATCACAAAACTCACAGAGGGAAAATTCTTAGAAATCCATCTTGACAGTGGCCTCAAATTTCAGACACATATACAACATGTATCATTGTACCATGTCTCAATAAAGTATTATTATTATTATTAAAGCAATAGCAAAGAACTACAGACAAATAGCGCTAATGTCCCATATCATAAAAATCTTTGAAAGGGTTCTAAGAAGCAAGATCGCTACTCATCTAGATACCCATCAATTACACAACCCAGGGCAGCACAGGTTTAGAGCAGGTCGCTCCTGTCTGTCCCAACTACTGGACCACTACGACCAGGTTCTAGATGCTCTAGAAGACAAACAGAATGCAGATGTTATATACACAGACTTTGCTAAAGCCTTTGACAAGTGTGACCATGTTGTAATAGCACACAAAATGCGTGATAAAGGAATAACAGGAAAAGTTGGTAGATGGATCTATAATTTCCTAACAAGTAGAACACAGAGTAGTAGTCAACAGAGTAAAGTCTGAGGCAGCTAATGTGAAAAGCTCTGTTCCACAAGGCACAGTACTCGCTCCCATCCTGTTCCTCATCCTCATATCGGACATAGACAGGGATATAAGCCACAGTGCTGTGTCTTCCTTTGCAGATGACACCCGAATCTGTATGACAGTGTCCACCATTGAAGAACCTGCAAGACTCCAAGCAGACATAAACCAAATCTTTAAAAAAAGGATTCTCTGTCCGGCGCCCATACTGGACGGACGTGGGTGCAATGCCTCCTAGTGGCGGCTTGAGACATCAACATTTTCACCAACATGGCAGAAGCCGGAAGACGACGTGTGAACACTGTTTAGAAGTGGTAAAGGGGGCGATACACCCATCTACAGCAGTTGCAGTTTTACCCACAATACTGAGGGATCTCTACAAGATAGACACTGGTGATTTATATTGTGTGGCCCTGAATGGGGTGTCCAGAGTCTTTGTGAAATTGCTAAGGGCTCAGGTGTATGAACGACTAGTCAACGAGCATCAAGAGCGAGTGTATGCTGTCAACTCAACATTGGAGGTAAGGATGAGGGACGTGTCCCAATCCTACATGTGGGTACAAGTGAGGAACATACCATTTGAAGCGGATCATGTTGATATGATGAGGGTCTTCAAAGAATATGGAGTGGTTCATGCAGAAATGTGGGGAAGTGGCATGAGGGCCCCTTAGCAGGTCTGCTGGAGGGACCTTTTTCCATAAAGATGTCGATTAGGAGACCCATTCCTTCATACGTGATTATGCCTGAGTTCAGGACTCATGTATATGTAACGTATGTGGGCCAAAGAAGGACGTGCTGCATATGTGGGGCATACGAGCATGTTGTTGCGGATTGCCCGAAGAGAGGACATCAGCGTCGAGACGGGGGCATGGATGGTTCACACAAGATGAATGAGGGACCAGGACCAGTGATCGTGGAGCAGGGACATTCAACCTGAAAGTGGAGTGAAATAGTAGAGGATGGTGAGGTGACATGTCAAACATTACTGACATTGTCTACAGTGGAACATCAAGGTGATGTAGAAGATAGGGAGGGTAATGTGGAGGATAGCCTTCATATGCCATTGGGGGAGGTGTTGGAGGTCCTCCAAGAAGATTCTCTGCCAGGGTTGTGTAAGGCAGGTGACAATATCATGTCATAATGTACTGAAAGTTGTGTTGACATGGGGGCTGTTAGCCCAGTGATAAATGAGCTAGTGTGTGAGGTGGTGCTTGTGGAGGTGCATGAGGGTGAAAGTGGGGATGGTCCAGATGTCCCGGGTGAATCTTGAAAGAGATCGGTTGCTTTGTCTGATAGTGAGGATATAATAACGCCCGCGCAAAGAATATGCAAAAAGCCTTTGGTGGATGCAACAAAAAGGGAAAAGGGAGGGTTGCGAGTAAAGGAAGGTGCCAAGGGAGGGACCAGTGTACGCAAGGACAGAGGCACGGGGAAGTTTGACATGTCGCATTCACAAAGGTCGAGAGGTAAACCTTCACATTTATTTTCAGGTGTCTAACTCTTAATGTTAATGGTATGAGGGCAGAGGTAAGTAGGAAATGGGTTGAGGTGACACTAAGACGATATGGTGTGCAAGTGGGATAAGACAATATGGTGTGCAAGTGGGATTTTTACAGGAACACAATTATAGGTATGGAAGGGACTTACGTTTGGACGGTTATGATGTATATGCTGGGTCCTCTGGGAGATTAAAGGGAGGAGTGGCGGTTGTAATAAAGGTGTCAAGCCCTTTTCAACTAATAGCATTGGAGGAGTGTGGGGAAGGGGGTGGCCCGGTGGTCTGGTGGCTTGAGCTCTCGCTTCACACACGGAGGGCCCGGGTTCGATTCCCAGCGGGTGGAAACATTTCGACGTGTTTCCTTACACCTGTTGTCATGTTCACCTAGCAGCAAATAGGTACCTGGGTTGTTAGTCGACTGGTGTGGGTCGCATCCTGGGGAACAAGATTAAGGACCCAAATGGAAATAAGACAGACAGTCCTCGATGACGCACCGACTTTCTTGGGTTATCCTGGGTGGCTAACCCTCCGGGGTTAAAAATCCGAAGAAATCTTATCTTATCTTATCATTGTAAAAGAGGATGGGGAATGGGGAGGGGTACGGGTATGCTTTGTCGGGGTTTATATGCCGGCAGAGTTTTCAAGGGGATGTTAAGAATGAATTTGTGAGGGAGTATTTAGTATATGTGTTAGGTGGGATGCCGGGCGTAGCTGGAGTGGGTGGGGATTGGAACTGTGTCATAAGGAAAAATGATGTAGAGCCTAGGGGAGCAGGATGTGAGTTAGGGTCTTAAGGGATGTGTTGAACAGTGTGGGATTAAGGGATGTGGTCAGGGGGAGGGGGTTGGTAGAGCACACATTCATTCAAAAAGGTTATGCGGCACGACTGGATAGGATATATGGTACAGATCGAATGATGATTGACGGGGTTCAAACTATAGATGTAGGGTTCTCGGATCATAGAGGAGTATTGGTAGATATGAATTGGGAAGGGGCAGTCAGGTAGTATAGGGGATACTGGAAATTGAATGTGAAGTTGTTTGCATAATGGTGGTTGGGGTTGTGGAAGCAGGGTAAGAAGCATGATGGGAAGGGTGAATGTTTAATTGTGTGGTGGGAAGAGGTGGCAAAAGAGGGAATACGAGGATATTATAAAAGAGTAGGAAGAGAGAAAGTGTGTTGGTCGTATGGGTTGCAAAAGTAAAGGGGTTGTTGCATAGTTGTTATGAGAAGAATGGTCCTAATGTAGAGCAGGAGATTAGGGGATTGAAAGATAGGCTGAGGGACATACAGAATGAAAGGTTTGATGCTTGTAGAGTGAAAGCGGGGATGGATGATGTATTATGGGGTGATAGGCCGTCGATGTCTGTTTTGGGTAAATGCAGGAAAAGGAGAGAGGGTATGACAGTAAATTGTATAGAAGTGGAGGGGAGAATGGAGAGTTATCTGCCAGGGCAGAGACTAAGTACGACTGAGGCGATGGGGGTTTACGTGGATAAATGGTTTGAGAGATATTGGAGGAGTGGCAAAGGAGATGCAAAAGAGAAAGGCATTATAATGGAGGGGGTACAGGTGAAATTGGGAGAGAAGGAACGTAAAGCATGGAGGGGCACATTATCAAGGAAGAGGTATGGGAGGCGGTGAATGGTTTAAGCAGGGGCAAAGCGCCGGGGATTGATGGGATTGTTAATGACCTGTATAGGGTACATTGCGAAGTATTGAGGGAGTGTTTGGTCTTATTAATGAATAGGCTGAAGGAGGGAGTTATGGGGCATGAACAGGGTACGGGTGTGGGGGTGTTAGTTAGGAAAGGAGGGGAGGGGGAAACCATACGCAATTATAGGCCTTTAGTAATGATGAACGCGGATTATAAGTTTTTGCGAAAGTTTTGGGGAATAGGTTGAAAAGAGTGCTTGGAGGAGTGATTGCAGAAGGGCAGTGTCGGATTCCGGGGCATAGCATGATCAGAGATCATGAAAGGATAAAGAATTACATAGAGGGAAGCATAGAAGGGGGAGGGGGTATTGGCATTGGACTGGAAAGGGGCGTATGATAGTGTGGAAAGGGAGGTGTTATATGAGATTATGAGACATCAGGGATTTGGTGAGGAAGTGGTTAGATGGGTTGAAACAGCGTATAAGAGGGAATGTGTACAAGTGCAGGTGAATGGACATGTGGGTAGGGAAGTACAGATGGAGAAAGGCCTGAGGCAGGGATGTTCCCTGTCACAATGTCTGTTTGCGTGTATGCAAGATCCGTTATAGTATAGGTTGATTGAGGTTGGAGTGCAGAGGGAAGTGAGGGAGGAAGTTGAGACAGTGAGTGTGGAGTCGGGGATCATGGGGTATGTAGATGACATGACAGTACTAGTAGGCAGTGTAGAGGGACTAGTAAATGTGGGGCGAATCATAGAGGTTTTTTGTAGGGCAACAGGAATGAGGCTTATCGGGCCAAATCACGATTGTTGGAGGTAGGACGATGGATAGGAGGGAGATTGGGAGAGAGGTATGGGTGGTCAGTAGTGGATAGGGTCAAAATATGTGGGGTGATGTACATGAGTGATGGTGTGGTAGCATGGAGTGTAAATTCTAGTAGGATAGTAAATTTGGCAATGGACAGATTGAAAGGTTGGAGGCCTGGGGATCTTACTTTACAACAGAGAGTTATTGCAATAAATACGTTGATATATAGTAAGTTATGGCATGTTGCGATGATATATCCCTTGTTGCAGGAGGACATAAGACAGTTAGAGGTTCGGGTGTTTAGATACATTTGGGCGTATGGAAAACCATGGCTGAGAAAGGAAATAGTTAGGAATAGGGTGGGAATGGGGGGCTTAGGATTAATACCATTGGAACATAGATTAATGTGTATATATGTAAAGAGAAGTGTTGTGAGATGGGGAGGGGTAGAAGCAGGGAGGGTGGGTAAAGTGGCAAAGGAATTAAGTAGGTGGGGGGGGGGCAGGATGTTGGGGCAATGTTGGGACCTTCTGAGAAATTTGGTGGTGATTAAAGAGTCTCACAAGTTAACTGCAAGTGCTATGGAAAAGATTGGGTGGGGAAAAAGAGTAATAGAAGGGGAGGCAGATTATCCTATGTATGATTGGGGTAGTATATAGAAAGGGTTAAGGGGGATGAGGTTGAGATCTAGAGATGGGGAACTGATATACAGATTTTTGCATGGTGTAGTGGCATCAAAAGCGACATTGTATAGGATGGGGATAGTGAAAGATGAGAGGTGCGAAAGGTGTGGGAAGCAGGAAATGGCGATGCATGCCATATATTTTTGTGAGGATTTAGGACTAGTAAGGGAGTGAATGGGCAGAGTGTTATGCAAAATGAGGGGGGGGAGGGATATCACTATTGAGGGCGATACGTTTGGATATAAGTGGGATGGGACTTCATGTGAGAATTAGTTTAATGTATTTAATGGTTGATTACGTGTGTGTGTCATGGAGGTTAAGGACGGCAGGTGTGCGGGAACATATATGGGCTATAACAGGCAGTATGATTCGAACAAAAAGCAGGAATAGGGGGTGTATCAGGGGAGTTGGGAGAAGAGTTTCTCTGGGGATTACAAAGAGATGAGCTTGGGAGTCTTGTTGAGTGTGTAGGATAGGTATTTCAAAAGGGCATGACACGGAGGGAAGAAGGGTAGTACAGTCACGGAGGGGGGTTAGTAGTGGAGGGAAGAACGTGTAGGGTGTGTGGGTGTGTATGACGGTTTTGGACTTAAGGGGGGTAGGCCATGAAAGAGGGGAGTGTAAGTGAGAAGACGACAGGGGGGGAGAGGGCGGACGGATGACGATTAATTATGAAGAAGGGTGACGGATAAGGGAAAAGGGGAGGGGGTTAGTGTTCGTGTGGAGGTAAGCAAAATAATAACAGACTGACGGAGACTAAGTGGGTAGGACTTATTAACGGAAGGGAAAACGTGAAGGTTTACATCGCATGACGTGGGATTATCACTGTAGGGTTGCTAAGTAGCGAGTTGTAACGACATAGGACATGGGTTGTGGAAGTGGTGTGAAAGGGGAAGGATGGCACCTTGGATGTGTCGTGTAAGTGTAGATCAGTTGGTCATATAGATAACTTAAAGGTATTAGTTGGTGTCATTAAAAGTTTTGTTGTCAGGGCCTAATGGAGTATATGACAAATAGATGCTGATGTGTAGAGTCAAAGGGGAAGTGAAAAGTTGTATGTATGTAAAGAGGTGAACAGGTGTGTAACTTGGACAAGAGTCCAACATGTAATAAAATGTAATGTTATATGTAGTGCAGCAAGAACTAACTATAAGACATTGAAGAGTATTGGTGGCACTAAGCCCGTTAGTGCATGGAAGAGAAGTTATAATCACGAAGGAATAAGCATTGGCAAATAAGGTGGTATACAGCCAGTTAGGTAAAAGTGGTCAAAGTGTTAAGTAGGGGATGTAGTACATGCATAATAAAATGGAAAGAGATGACAGAAAAGGAAGAGAAAATATGAATGGTCTTCATATTATGGGGTTGTATCTTATATTAATACATGGTTTTAGAGCATATGTAACATGGAGTATATATAGTTGACAACATGTTCATAAAATCTAATATGATATTTGACTAATATAATAAAGAATAATGAAGCAGATACTGTGTTGGTGCTAAATAATAGACACAAGAGTGCAAATACGCTGTTTGTTGTATGGAGAACAGTTGTTTAATGGCATTCACTTATATGTATTCATTAGGTTACGAAGTAAACATAAATTGATGGATTTCAATATATGCATTCTGTGGGGAATTAAGAGATTACCTGTCTGGGCTTCACCGCCACTTACAACAAAATAATCTCCCGGGGAGTGGACCGACTAGTATAATTTTACCGTGGTTACCCCCGTTGAGGCGTGTGAGAAAACTTGCCCCACTCCTGGTCACATTTAAGGGGACCCTCTGATATTCTCACTCTAAATCCACATCTATCCTTGACCAGTTTATTAAGAATGAGTAACACCAATGGTTATGGTATTGTTAAATTTTGTGGACTGTATAGGTTGATGTCTGACTGATTGGGGAGAAGGAGGAAAGAGTACAACTTAATATCACTCACCCTTTATCCGTGCCTTTGCTGTTCACTTGAAGATCCCGTCATTATCATTCCCACCGTAAACCCACATTATCCCAACATACCTACTGGCCAGACGGTTGCTAAGACAATAAGAGTACTTACAGTGGGGAAGAAACAACATTCTTGTCGCTATTCTTCGACGGATCACGTGGTCCTGCTCGGTAGATTATTCTTCCGGCAAGACGATGATGTTGGTGGTTGTCCCGATGAGTCAAGAGAAGATTGATCCCTTGAACTCTCTTACGCCCACGAGACCGGGCGTTATTTAACGTGGTTGGTCGGGGTAGTGATTCATATCCTCTCACTATACCCCTTCATTAGAGTTAATACGCAACACTTTACACACTATTCACACGTCGGTTTAATGTCCCATTAATTTACTCTCGTTAGAAGTTGATCCATTAATAATTGTTTAAGATGAACACTGATCGAACCGACGCACATTTCCGCCATCAATACCGCCATGGCGGCGTCGCTCACTGTTTAACACATTATCGCTCTATTAGTATAGTTTCTTGGACTTAATGTCCCGCATTATGCCCGGCGAATATTCACAACATTCACTATTGTGAAGAGAGACCCTTAACCGCGATTTGGTCGTTGTAAATGCTGATTTCCATCTCCTTTATATCCAGAGCTCACCCATCGTTCACCTTCATTCGCTTATCCCACGAGAGCGACTGCCTGGGCGACTTCATTTGACCCAGCACGGCGTACCCACGCCACCGTCGTGATGGTTCTGTTTTGATCTCAAGTAAAATACGAACCAACAGCCACACATTAAGAATATTCACATTAGAAAGGCTATCGAGTATAACCTTTCGGGAAAATACCCAATACTTTCCACACATTCTTTCTATAGTATATGTCAACTTGTATTATTTCTTTCTGTATATATGTCTTTTAAATAAAAAAAAAATCTTTAAATGGGCTGCAGAAAACAATATGAAGTTTAATGATGAGAAATTTTAATTACTCAGATATGGAAAACGTGAGGAAATTAAAATCTCATCGGAGTACAAAACAAATTCCAACCACACAATAGAGCGAAAAACTAATGTCAAAGACCTGGGAGTGATCATGTCAGAGGATCTCACCTTCAAGGACCATAACACCGTAGCAATCGCATCTGCTAGAAAAATGACAGGATGGATAATGAGAACCTTCAAAACCAGGGATGCCAAGCCCATGTTGACACTTTTCTGGTCGCTTTTTCTATCTAGGCTGGAATATTGCTGCACACTAACTGCACCTTTCAAGGCAGGTGAAATTGCTGACCTAGAAAATGTGCAGAGAACCTTCACAGCACACATAACTGCGATAAACCACCTCAATTACTGTGAACGCTTGAAGTTCCTAAACCTGTACTACCTAGAACGCAGGCGGGAGAGATACATTATTATATACACGTGGAAAATTCTCGAGGATTAGTACCAAACGATATACGAGATACAGATACATGATACACATACGATACAGGATTCTGCTTCTGACTCATGCCCAGGCAGGTCATAGCAGCTCTGACTCTCCAGTCTCCCTATGATCCCCGTTGGGGAGGGGAACCTTTACCTGATCCACGATGGCTCACCGAGTGAAGATCAAGGCTAAAGACTCTTCAACCACTGATGCTTCCAAGATTGCCCTTGCAACTGCCCTTAAAAACAGTTTGCAGTTGAAATTCTCAGGAATTACAACTCTTCACGAAGCCTTCCTTGTCACATTCATCAATGATGAGGAAGCAGAAAAAGTCTTTTCAACACCTGCTATCAAAACCCTTGATGATCAAGGCTTTGCTCTCTCAACATCACCATTTATGCGAGCAAAACGATCTGTGTTTATGAAGCGACTTGATAAACTCATCACTTCCATGTCTACAGACGAAATCAAGCAATCCATTTAAGATCTCAACGATTGGGCTGAATTAGAAGGTGTAATCAAGATCCCCAATGCTTTATCAATGCTAAAAATCACGTTTCTAGACGTGAACATGGCTACCAGAGCTCTCTCAGATGGTCTGGCTGTCTCCTACTGCTACATCAACCCTAGTCAACTTGAACCTGAACGATTCAAACACATTTCACCCTGCTGGACTTGTTTCTCTTATGGTCACTCTACCAACGAATGTCATGTGAAGAATGGGAAGATATGTTCCACCTGTGGGTCTGAAGGTCACGACTTTCGCTCCTGCTCCTACCTGCATCAACTGTAAAAGTGATCACCATACTCTGGCAGCCAAATGTCCTGTTCGAAAGAAGATCCTTTCCAAGAAATTAAAGGAAGACCTTACGAAAACACCAGGCAACTCTCCAACTTATGCTGCAATAGCCAAGCTCCAGTCTACAACCACCAAGATCCTGCAAGCCACACAGCAGCCACCACCACCACCACCAGTACCACCCACCTCTACTCTGCCTGACGACATCTCTATGAAAATTTACTACTGCATGATGTTTGCTCACATGACCAATGCAGCTCAACCAGGATCCTTCAACACATCTATAAACGAACTTCTTGCCCTCAACAATATGCCAGCATTCAACTTCCCAGCAAGTCCTCCTTCAGCTGATATTTTAAAGATAATTCCAAAAGTCGTCAGCTTTGCTGCACCAGATAACTTGCAAGAATTGCTGATTGAAGACGACACTTGCTCTACACCAGCCTCCACCAATGAGAGTTCACCACCACCACTACCAAGAACCAATCAGCTGCCTCCCTGCCAGTCGAGACACAGCCACTCCCAACCAATGAGAAGCCTCCAACTGATACTGCCATGAACCAATCACCAACTTCACCTTCCACCACTCCCAACACCTCTACTATGGAAATACCATACTCCATACCTGGTGTCAGGTTCTTCGCCACTGCATCGATGGGTGACACAATTCGTGCCCACATTCGTCGCTTCGCCTTGCTGGTGAGCGGACGTGTGTTGTCTTCCCTGGTGGCATTCGGCAAAAGCTTGGATTTGCAAATGGGGTTGGGTGGTTGGAAGAAGGTCAACACGGTTTGTGTGGACTTGATCCATGGGGCAGTGACTGCTGAGAATATGGATGTGCTTCTGCCTGACATATTAAGGAGAACTTATGATATAGAGAACGACATGTTGTCTGGGGTGGCCATGAATTGACTTACGCAAATTTTTGTGAAGTTTGGAGTTACCACCTCTTTAAGGGGGGCTCCTTGTCGTGGTAAAGAGGCTATCGGTCTGAGGAATTGGACCTCTTGGTCTTCTTCCTCAGACCGAACCTAATTACCCCCCAATCCCCCCTCCCCTTTCCCATCTTCCCCATCCTCCCTTTTCCCTTTCGTCCTCCTCCTCCTCATCCCTCCCTTATTTCCTTCCCCTTTTTACCCTGGGAGCTTCTCTCCACAGGCATTCTAGTTCCTAGGAAGGGGGAAAGGTACCATGGTCCAATCCCATTCCATTGAGGTTCTTGGCGGTGGTGTAGTTTGCCGTGGAATCTGCATCGCCTGGGAATGTCCCGATCCCTCTCCGGTCTCCCGGGGGGTGGCCTTGGGTATCTTTCGGGCGACGGGTGTATCTCTGGAGGCCACCTTTCGGATTCCAGGGGTGGTGGCCAAAGGCGGTATGCTTTGTGGCGGATATCCGGCCACCCTCTCTTTTGTCCGCCGAGGTGGCTCGGTGGATGTGAGGTTGCTATCCCGGATTGCTGGTTTACTGGCATGAAGGGTAGGGTATGGCACGGGTTCCATGCAGCATCTGCACTACTTGCGGTGTTGAGGTCCTCTTGGGCGTGGAGGGGGATTTACGCCCCTTTCATTCCTCCTAGGAGCTATTCCTCCACGTTCCCCCTTTTTTTATTCTTTTTTTTTATTTTTATTTTATTTTCTTCTTTCTTTTTTTTTCTTAAAAACAAAAAGAAAGAAGTAACCTAGCCATGGATGCCCTAATCTGTGAACCTACCCCCAGGCCCCTTGATACCACACCTAGTTCTGACCCTACCTCGTTAATAGACAACTCTTCGGACACCTCTCATGCCCCTGCACCTCTTGCTGGTGCTGGTTCGTCACCTGCTTCAGGTACCGAGGTTCTGACCCCTTTTGACATATCTGACCTTCGCTCTTCTCTGACCTTGATTCCAGCTTCTCCCTCGATGGTGCGGCAATTTTCGAATCGCTCGCCCGTCTCCCATCGGACCACCCCCGGTCCCACACCCAAACGACCAAGACCCACACATGATGATTCGACACTGCCTTCTCGTTCATC
The DNA here is from genome assembly GCA_009830355.1 of Cherax destructor. Taxonomy (NCBI): domain Eukaryota; kingdom Metazoa; phylum Arthropoda; class Malacostraca; order Decapoda; family Parastacidae; genus Cherax; species Cherax destructor. Next base: position 2,932 of record WNWK01045679.1, on the reverse strand, counting down.
TCAGAAACGACCAGCTCATCACGCACTCCCCTTAAACTCTCTGTTTCAAACTACTCAAAGGACAAAGTTTTTTACTCTGTGACCGACTTCTCGTAATACCTATCTTTCAGACCATAGTATTTTTAAGGCTCTGCTATGCTATGTTGGTAAAGACATCTCATTTCATGCTCTCAAGAGCGGCACTCGAATCATCACAGTCCAGAATGCTGGCCAAGCTCGCGAACTTTCTCTTCATACAACCATTGATACTGCTCCTGTTACTATTGACAAGCACCATTCCCTCAATTCTTGTTGTGGTTCTGTCATTTTGCCCCACACCATTGTCCAACGGAATTTCCAGACATGTGGTGATGACATTTTAGAGCAGCTTGAGCTCCAAGAACTCCCTATCCTTAAAGTTGACACTTTTGTCCTCCCTGCCAATAAGCGAAGACGTTATCCTTGCATTGGAATTCCTGCATAGAGCTGGTTGTGGAAAGTTGTCTGTCTTTTGGCTGCTGCTTAGCCTAGACAACTGTGGCGTGCACTAAACACTACTCCTTTGTATATAGTGTACATATGTGTAAGTGGCACTTTGTTATACTTGGTGAAGGAAAAGACAAAAGTCTTATATAATCACAATTACTTGGTGAAGGAATTAATCTAACTAAATTTTGAAGGAAATACAATTTCACTACATCTTCTACTGTGTTTCTTTGCTCCAAGCTCCCTTTACACTCAGGTTAACAGGCCATTGAACCTGAGGTTGTAATATAATGCCTTTGCGAATAACCATTCGGTTATTGCTATCTTTTTCGACCTTGAGAAGGCTTATGACACAACTTGGAGATATAATATCTTGGCCCAGGCCCACTCCTTAGGCCTCCGAGGCAACCTACCATTCTTTCTTAAGGCCTTCTTAACTGACAGACATTTCTGGGTCTGGGTTAGTTATGAACTCTCCCCGGAATTTGTCCAAGCTGAAGGTGTTCCCCAGGGATGTGTTCTGAGCACAACACTCTTTCTGCTTGCTATAAATAATCTGGCATCTGTTCTCCCATCCAATATTTGGTCATCGCTCTATGTGGATGACTTTGTTATAGCTTGTGCAGGTGCTGACTGTCACCTAATTGCAGTTTCCCTCCAGCATGCCATCAACCGGGTTTCTGATTGGGCCACCACTCACGGGTTTAAATTTTCTAGTGGCAAATCTCATCAAATTACGTTTACAAGACGTTCAGTGGTCTCTGATCATCGTTTTTTTTTTTTTTTTAATTTTTTTTTATACGGCTCACGTATCCCAGAACGTGATACAGTCAGGTTTCTCGGCCTCCTGTTCGACCGTCGATTGTCCTGGAAACCTCACATTACCTCTCTGAAGGCAACTTGTCACACCAGACTGAACCTTCTTAAAACCCTCCCACATCTTTCATGGGGGGCTGATCGTAGAAATCTCCTTTGCCTACATTCAGCCCTAATTTTGTCGAAACTCGATTATGGTGACCAGATATATTCTGCGCCTCCCCGCTACTCTTTCCATCCTTAATCCCATCCATCACCAGGGATTACGCTTATGCCTTGTGCATTTCGTTTTTCCGGTTGAGAGCCTCTATGTAGAAGCAACATTCCATCCTTATCCGATCTGTTAGTAGGCGCTCTTTATTTGTTCGTCGCCCCTGCTTACTTCGTCCCTTTTCTCTTCGTCTACATTCACTCCTGTCTTCCCTTCAGCTCCCACCTCTATATGTTCATGTGACATCTCCCTTTTCCTTGCCCCCTTGGGAAGTTTCTGCTGTCTGTGTCTGTTCTATTCCTTTACCTTGCGCGAAAGCCCAACTACCTACGGCGGCTTCTCGCTCTTTCTTTCTAGACCATTTCCGTTCTCATTCCCATGCCATCGCAGTATACACCGATGGTTCAAAGTCATCTGACGGCGTGGATTCGCAGCAGTGTTTCCGAACAGCGTCGTACGAGGGCATCTATTACCCTCGGCTAGCATATTTATGGCTGAATTGTATGCCATTCTTGTGGCACTTATCCGTATTGCATCTATGCCTATGTCACCATTTGTGGTCATTTCAGACTCCCTTAGTGCTTTACAGGCTATCCGTAAAATTGATACACCTCACCCTTTAGTTCTTCGTATCCACCTTTGGTTCGCCTGTATCTTTAGCAAGCATAAAGATATTGTCTTTGTTGGGTCCCTGGTCATGTTGACGTACAGGGCAATGAACAGGCAGACACGCTGCGGTCAGCAGTACATGACCTTCCCGTTTCATATAGAGGTGTATTTCACGGACTATTTTTGCGGTCATTGCTACCCACCTTCGCACCGTTGGCACAACGCTGGTCTGACCTGCTGAATAACAAACTTCATTCTATTAAACCGGGTTTTAGGTTCTGGCTTCTTCTTGTCACCAATGTCGAAGTTGGGAAACTACACTCTCCCGTCTTCGCATCGGCCAGACCTGTCTTACTCACAGGTATCTCATGGGAGGCTCCCGCCCCTCTCTGTGAGCATTGTCAGGTTCCAGTGTCTGTTCGACATATTCTGTTGGACTGCCCACTCTATCAACGAGCACGCAAATTTACCCCCAACGGCGTCTTCGCTCTGCGGCCCTTTCTTTACCTTCCTTCTTGCAGATGGACCCTCCTTTAATCCTGACCCCTCGTTGACTTTTGACAGAAACTGACTTACTACACAAACTCTGAAGATTATACCCCTAGAACCTCCCTCAGTCCATTCTACCTGATTCTTGCTTACCCTCTATCCCTGCACTATCCACCATCCTGCTGCACTCCATACCCTACTAATCATCCATCTCCTCCATACAACCCATTCTTCCTGCATCCTGCAATAACCTGCAGCGCTGTATAACGATGTGTTTAGCGTTTCTATTTGATTATAATAATAATTGGAGCTACCAGTGTTTATGAGACGATTGTGGAAAAG
>WNWK01045678.1:0-14624 GCA_009830355.1 Cherax destructor | reverse complement strand
TTACCCTCGCTAGCATTTACGGGGGGTTATCCCATTTTGTGGCCTTTTCATTGCATCTATCCTATTACCATTTGGGTTTCAGACCCCCTTAGTGCAAGGCACCCAAAAAAAAAGATACCCTCCCCCTGCTTCGTATCCCTTTGGTTACCCGATCTTTGAAGCAAAAAGATATTGTTTTTGTTAGGTCCCTGGTCATGTTGACGTACGGGCAATGAACAGGCAGACACTGCTGCGCGGTCAGCAGTCATGACCTTCCAGTTTCATATAGAGGTGTTCCTTTCACGGACTATTTTGCGGTCATTGCTACCCACCTTCGCACCCGTTGGCAACAACGCTGGTCTGACCTGCTGAATAACAAACTTCATTCTATTAAACCGGTTATAGGTTTCTGGCCTTCTTCTTGTCACCAATGTCAAGGTTGGGAGACTACTCTCTCCCGTCTTCGCATGCCACACTCGTCTTACTCACGGGCATCTCATGGGAGAGGCTCCCTGCCCCTCCTGTGAGCATTGTCAGGTTCCAGTGTCTGTTCGACATATCCTGTTGGACTGCCCACTCTATCAACGATTTACGCAGAATTTACCTTCAACGCGTCTTCGCTCTCGGCCCTTTCTTTACCTTCCTTCTTGCAGATGGACCCTCCTTTAATCCTGACTCTCTTGTTGACTTTTTGACGAAACTGACTTACTACACAAACTCTGAAGATTATACCTCTAGCCCTCCCTCAGTCCCTTCTACCTCGATCTCTTGCTACCCTCCTCCCCTGCATACCCACCGCCATCTAGCACTGCATACCCTACTAATCGTCCATCTCCCTCTTACAACTCACTCTCCCTCATCCTACAATAACCTACGCTGTATAACCCCTGTGGTTTAGCGCTTCTATTTGATTATAATAATAATAATACTTTTTAGAAGTAGTTCAGGATTGCTTTTTGAAGCAGTTTGTGACGAACCTACAAGGGAAATAACTTACTTGACTTGGTTCTGGAAGCAAGAAACCCTTCTTAATAATTTAGAAATTACAGAGGAACTCGGCTCAAGCGACCACAATCAATTACCTTTAGCATTGAATGGATGTATGATAGTAGGATAATTCAGTAACTGTCCCAGATTTTCGCAGCAGATTATAATGGACTTAGAGAACACTTATCAACTGTGGATGGGGTAATGAAGAGAGGAAATCAATATGACAGTTTTCTTAACACTATACAGGCTGCCCAAAGAACATTTATCCTGTATAAAGAAATTAGATCAAGTAAAAATGACCCAAAATAAATGAATAATAGGCTCAAGTATCTTTTAGGGCAGAAGAAGGAATTTATAGGCTCATAAAAAGAGGTGAGGGTCATCTTATAAATCAGTATACTGACATTAAGGGTTTTTTAAAAGGGGATAAGAAAAGCTAAACGGGACTATGAAATTAAAGTTGCTAGGGATTTAAAACTAACCCAAAATTTTTTTCCCAGGTTTATAGAACAAAAGTTAGGGATAAGATAGGTCCCTTAAAAATAACTCTGGGCATCTTACTGACAAGGAGAATGATATGTGCTCTATTTTTAATAATTATTTTCTCGGTTTTTACACGGGGAAGACATAATAATATCCCAGTAATTAATTTTTACAGGGGCCCCAGAAGAAGATAAATTATGTAATATCACGGGTCACTAGCGAAATGGTTATGAAACAACTAGACCGACTGAAACAAAATAAATCGCCGGGTCCTGATGAGCTTTTTGAAAAGGGTTTTTAAAGGGAAATGCAAAATGAAACTCTGGAACCATTATCTAACATTTTTAATTTATCTCTTCAAACAGGTGTTGTGTCTGATATGTGGAAGATGGCTAATGTAATTCCTATTTTTAAAGCAGGGGACAAGTCACTAATGTCAAATTACCGCAATAAGCCTGACCTCAATTGTAGGTAAATTACTAGAGTCAATTATAGCTGATATTATTAGAAGCCATCTAGATAACCATAATTTGATTAATGATACTCAGCATGGATTCACGAGGGCCGTTCCTGCCTATCTAATTTATTAACCTTCTTCAGTAAAGCTTTTGAGGCTGTTGATCACGATAAAGAATTCGACATTGTTTATTTAGATTTTAGTAAGGCTTTTGATAGAGTACCGCACCAAAGACTGTTAAGAAAGTGGCAGCTCATGGCATTGGGGGAAAAGTGCTTTCATTGATCAAGTCATGGCTCACCAATAGGAAGCAGAGAGGTGTGCATAAATGGGGTTAAATCTGAGTGGGGATCTTTAACAAGTGGTGTTCCACAGGGATCAGTCTTAGGCCCGTTGTTTTTATAATATATATCAATGACCTTGACGAGGAATTACTAGTGATATGAAGCAAATTCGCCGACTACACGAAAATAGGTAGGATAATTGATTCAAACATAGATGTCATAGAACTTCAGGAAATTTAGACAAACTTAATTCATGGTCAGAAAAGTGGCAGATGCAGTTCAATGTAGATAAATGCAAGGTTCTGAAGCTCATGAGTGTCCATAATCCAAGCACTTATAAGTTAAATAACGTAGAACTTAGCCTTCAGATTGGAGGACTTGGGGGTGATGGTAAGCAGCAACCTTAAACCAAGACATGCAATGCCTAACGTACATAATAAGGCAAATAGATTACTGGATTTATATCAAAAGTGTTAGCAACAGAAGTCCAGAGGTTATATTACAGCTTTTTTACATCATTAGTAAGGCCTCACCTAGATTACGCAGCTCAGTTCTGGTCTCCATATTACAGAATGGACATAAATTCATTAGCTGCCCCTAATGCCATGGCATGCCAGTGGCTCTCCTTGCATTACTGTTTTATAATTGTAACTACCAATAACAATGTACACTTGTAACATGCATCGAAATCAAAATATTATTATTATTACCTGGAGTTTACCTGGAGAGAATTCCAGGGGTCAACGCCCCTGCGGCCCGGTCTGTGACCAGGCCTCATGTTGGACCAGAGCCTGATCAAGCAGGCTGTTACTGCTGGTCACACACAGTCCAACATACGAACCACAGTCTGGCTGGTCAGGTACCGACTTTAGGTGCCTGTCCAGTGCCTGCTTGAAGACAGCCAGGGGGTTGTTGGTAATCCCCTTGATGTATGCTGGGAGGCAGTTGAACAATCTTGGGCCCCTGACACTTATTGTGTTGTCCCTCAACGTGCTAGTGGCACCCCTGCTCTTCATTGGGGGGATGTTACATCGCCTGCCGAGTCTTTTGCTTTCATAGGGAGTGATTTTTGTGTGCAAGTTTGGTACTAAACCCTCGAGAATTTTCCATGTGTATATAATAATGTATCTCTCCCGCCTGCGTTCTAGAGAGTACAGGTTTAGGAACTTCAAGCGTTCCCAGTAATTGAGGTGGTTTATCGCGGTTATGCATGCTGTGAAGGTTCTCTATTATAGAAAACATTCAGCGTAGAATGACTAAATTAATACATAGCATTAGAAATCTTCCTTACGAAGAAAGATTGAAGACCCTTAAATTACATTCACTTGTAAGACTTAGAATGAGGGGAGACATGATCGAGGTATACAAGTGGAAAATGGGTATAAACAAAGGGGATATAAATAAGGTCTTGAGGATATCGCTCCAGAGAGAACTCGCAATAATGGATTCAAGTTAGATAAGTTTAGATTTAGAAAGGATATAGGAAATTACTGTTTGGAAGGTGAATCCCCTTATATTAAGACTTCAGGTACCAAGTCCTTTTCCAGGGTTACTTCCATTCTCTGTTTTTTTAATGCCACTAGGAGCAGCTTGAGAGTCACTGGACCCCTGTCACACAAAAATTTGTTCCAGACAGCTTTGTTTCTGGCAGCACTTTAAAACTTCTCTGAAATGGGACACAACATTGTTTTCTTCTCCACCATAGGAAAAAAGCTGGCAAGCAAAATCCCAAGTTCAAACACTCCACCTAACAACTACCTCACTGGCACCTACCCGAATACACTATTCTTAGCTCTGACCAACCCAACAGAAGTCTCACTTGTTATCAACATATTAAAAAACAATGTAGATTTACTTACTAAATAACTTACCACCTTTTATATACAAAAATGCTTCTCAAGTACTGTCACCAATTATTCCAACACTTTAACAAATCCATCGAATCATCCATTTTCCCATCATTACTCAAAATAGCCAGGGTTACCCTCCATACATAAAGGAGGAGATCAAATAGACCTTAATAACTATAGGCCAATATCTAATTTACCCCTTCTCTCCAAAATCTTTTGAAAAATTAATTCATAGGCAGATCTATTCCTACCTCATCTCCCACAACATATTCAACCCCTGTCAATTTGGATTCAGGCCTAATAAAAACACAAATAATACTATTATACACATGCTAGAAATACGTGTAATATACACCGCTCTCGAGAAAAAAGAAATCCCACTGGGAATCTTCATTGATTTACCCTCTTTAAGGGGGGCTCCTTGTCGAGGTAAAGAGCCATTTCGGTCTGATTAGTCTTCAGACTGAACCTAATTACCCCCAAATTCTCCCTCCCCTATCCCATCTTCCCCATCCTCCCTTTTTCCCTTTTCCTCCTCCTCCTCATCCCTCCCTTATTCCCTTCCCATTTTCAGCCTTTGGGATTCTCTTCACAGGGATTCTGGTTCCTAGGTAGGGGAAAGGGCACCGGGGTCCATCCCATTCCATTGAGGTTCTTGGCTGTGGTGTAGTTTGCTGTGGAATCTGGATCATTTGGGGATGTCCAGATCCCCCTCCGGTCTCCCGGGGGATGGCTTTGGGTGTCTTTCAGTGATGGGTGTATCTCTGGAGGCCACCTTTTGGATTCCAGGGATGGTGGCCAAAGTAGGTATGCTTTGTGGCAGGTGTCCAGCCGCCCTTCTTTTCTCCACAGAGGTGGCTCGGTGGATGTGAGGTTGCTATCCCGGATTGCTGGTTTACTGGTATGTAGGGTAGGATATGGCACCGGTTCCATGCCGCATCTGCACTACTTGTGGTGCTTAGGTCCTTGTGGGGACGGAGAGAGATTCATGTCCCTTTCATTCCTCCTAGGAGCTATTCCTCCACATTCCCCTCTTTTTTTTTATTCTTTTCTTTTATTTTATTTTATTTTTTTTCTAAAAATAAAAAGAAAGAAGTAACCTAATCATGGATGTCCCACTCCATGAACCTACAACCCCTGGGCCCCCTCCTGATACTGCACCCTGTTCTGACCCTGCCTCGTTATTGGACCACTCTTTGTGATATAGTTTATGTGAGGTTGAAAGGGAGACCTAATTAGCCACACCTTGCAGGGGCAAATAGCTGTCAGCCACGCCTCCATGGTTAAGTCTCAGGTGTTTTGTTCTTGAACTGGTGTCAGGTCGTAACACATGGTCTACACCTTATGGGGAAGAGGGGTGCTTTAAGGACCATATAAGGCCAAGGAAATGACTAGAGAGGGACAGAGTTTAGTGACAGGTCTGGTGAGCGGAGCCCTGGACATCGTGTGTGTAGTGGGCCACGCGCTGCGAATCTCAAGTCAGCTGGTTGGTGAATTAAGAGTGAGTATAAGTCTGTGTTACTGATAACATCTACCCATTCCCCTGGTAATAAGTCTCAAAGGTCATTAGTTATAGTATGTAATTCTCCGTCAGGATATATTGTATTCTCGAATCCTGTGGTTTAGCACTTCTTTTTTATTGTAATAATAAATGTATTCTCGAACTTTGTTATTAAGTAAACTATAACCACAATTACCATTTTTATTTGTACCTTCTTATGCTATTCCCTATTCTGTTAAGCACTGAGATAATACAGGAGATGTGCTCACTTGCTGGGATACCTGAGGCAGAGTGGAAAAATAAACACATAAGCAGTATAATGTGATCCTTTACTGACAACGTTTCGCCCACGCAGTGGGCGAAACGTTATAGAACGTACATAAACTCAAGAATGGAACACTGTAGGTCCTTTAAGTCACACTACTTTTAAAACTGTTACTTGCAGCTTTCTCCACCTGACTATATTCTATAAATATTCATGTAAATCTTTTTCCAGGTAGATCTGTCTGTGACTCGATAAAGCCCACTGCGTGGGCAAAACGTTGTCAATAAAGGATCACATTATACTGCTTGTGTGTTTATTTTTCCATTGTGTCAGTATTTTATACCATTTATTTCCACCTCTTGCTAGTGTCAGTTCGTCACCTGCTTCAGGTACTGGGGTTCCGACTGGCCCCTTTGATACTGGCCCCTTTGATACGTCTGACCTCTGCTCTTCCTTGACAATGCTTCCGGCTTTTCCCTCTATGGTGCGGCAGTTTTCAGGTTGCTGTCCCGTCCCATGTCGGACCACCTTCAGTCCCACATCTAAACGCCCAAGACCCTTACATGATGATACTTTGTCGCTTCATTCTCATTCAGCTCAGAAACGACCAGCTCATCACGCACTCTCCTTAAACGCCATATTTCACACTACACACTGGACTAAGTTTTTTACGCTGAGACCAACTTCTACTACCTATCTTTCTGATCATAATATTGGTAAAAGACTCCTGTGCCATGTGGGCAAAGACATCGCCTTTTGCTCTCTCAAAAGTGGCACATGCATCATTATGGTCCAGAATGCTGACCAAGCTTGTGATCTTTCTCGCTTTTCGTCCATAGATGCTACTCCTGTCACTATTGAAAAACATTATTCTCTCAACACTTGTAGTGGCACTGTTATTCTACCCCATACCATTGTCCAACAGAATTTCCAAAACTGTGGTGATGACATTCTGGAGCAGCTTGAGCTCCAGGACCTTCCTATACTCAAAGTTGACACTTTTGTCCTCCCTGCCCGCCTGTGAAGATGATATCCTTGCAATATTGCTCACTTAACTATCAACTGCCGTGACCTTCCGCCCTTGGTCTACATTGTGGGATACCGTTTACAAGTATACAATACAGCAAATTATTGAGGGGTTGGGAGAGCTCATTTCTCATTTGAGTATAGGTGAGAGAGAAGAGTCACCACCATCATCACATAAACAAACAGTTAGTTACTCAGAAAACTTGGGAGATCAATTTAAAGCTATAACACTAACGTTGGGGTGTACTATTGCAAAGAAGTGTCTAAGACAAGGACCTCTAAGCAGACCCTCAGAGACACTCATACCAGAATATGTGTGTTCTGCGAAGGCGAACACACTAGCACGAGTTGCAACTCGCGGTACACAACACCGAGCAGTAGGCAGCGGAGACTAAAGGAGTTGCAGCTATGCTTAAGGTGCTGTGGGGGACATGAGGCAGAAGATTGTCAGTCACATCTTTCAGAGTGCTATAACTGCCGGAAAGGTAAGCACCATACTGCACTATGTCCCAATAATTTAAGGGAACCCCAGGCTAGTAGGGACGTTTCTCCAGTAGAGATAGAAAGAGAGTCCGAGCCTGAAGTGGTAGCCAGCGTGATTAGTGTGGGCAAAGTCTCTAATCTGAGTGAGAATCACAGAGTTGCTGCCCTACCTACAGTCATGGCAGGGGTTGTGAACGGGAACAGGTCTGAAACAACCTGATTATTCTTTGACTCGGAAGCATAAGTGTCCATGATAACAGAGAAGTTGGTGGCTAAGTGAAAGTTGAAGGCCACCGACAAAGTTAGTGCGACATTGGGAGGTGCTACAAATTAGGGCCCGCCCAAGTCTTATGATGTTGTGGATGTCACTGATAAATTGGGTGGACTTTGCAGAAATATTACAGCTTTGGTAGTAAAGACGTTACCTGTGGCAATTACAGCCAGAGGTCTTGCTGCAGCAGCCAAGTGCTTGAAAGACCTGCGTAAAGCTGGCAGACCAGGGAATTACCACTGACACAGAAATGAAGATATCCTGGTGGGAGCCAACCAGCTAGATGACTTCCTGTCTACATGACGGACTATTAAGGAAGGAATTGGTTTATACAGATCCCCAGTAGGATATATCATCAGTGACAGGATTCCACATGAATTCCCTGCAATGCCAGAGAGGGGGAAAGCTGACACCATGATAGATGGGGGAGTAGTGATAATGAATATTAGTATACACGATGAACCATCAGGTAAGCCAAACCAAGTAGGGAGTGACGACCACTCAGCCACCTTGGGGAGATGCTTTTATGGGGTACCTAAAGAGGGAGATAGATTGTCATTAAACCCAGGGAAGCTCGTTTCAGTGGGAAGAAGGGCTACCAGGGCATATAGGCCACTGGGTGGGAAAGTACGAAGCTGCTCAGACAAGGCTAGACATGCGAAAGACATTAAAGTTAAAGGAAAGGGTGTTAAGACCACCGGAACCAACAAGTTTGCACCCCCAGAGGTCCACACGGCAGAAGCTGGACAGTCGGAGTTAGACCAGAGTCTGCTAGACGAGAGTGACCGGACGGCACTCGTGTCCAGGACCCGCTGTAAGGGCTTGCGGAAAGTGAACTTGATGTAGAATTATCGCCTACTTTCGCTGGCTGGAGGATATGGAAACTTATTTCTTTGGTAAAAGTTCCACAGGGTAAATAAGCCATATGAAGCCTTAAACATACCACAGATAGGTCCTCCAAGCTTATGAACCCACACACCCACCCAAAACAAACATACACTGATGAGTTGGTGAAGGTAGTGAAATTGCACATATTAATTCATAGATTTACTCCTAGGAGGGTCTAGGTAAGTTTTTACAGATAGTGACTAATATTAGGAATATTGAGGCAACTTTAGATATTAATAATAAATAGGTAGGTTTAGGTCTTCAATAGGCAAACATTAGGTTATGTTAGCTATGGAGAACTGGCAGCCCCACACTTGAACTAGGCAGGAGAGATGCTAGTTCTTTCTTCTTGGACTGGACACCATGGTGACAACAAGGTACTAAGAGCTAGAGCTCGGTGCCCCACGTGTCTTCAAAATACTTGCCTGGGAACAAAGAATCACAGAGGCTTCTCGACGTATTGTGGATATTTTTCTCTGGCCAGGCCCCACAGTAAGATAATACCTTTCACTTCTCTTAGTATAGCTGGCCAGCGATATTCTGAGGAAGGTTGGGTTATTTGAGCTGTGGGTTATAAGCGGGCGAATGCCCACTATAAGGTAATAATTGTGGGCAATCCCCCTTAAGTATTAGTCTGGAAGCTAGTGTCCCTTACTGCTTAGATATTGCTTAGAGGGCTGTATAACACTTGTGGTTTAGCGCTTCTTTTTATTATAATAATAATAATTGCTTAGAGGATATACCCTGGAGTTGGGTGATTCTGAGTTTAAGGCAGGACACTAATACCACTTGAATCTTAAAAAAAAATTTGCAGAAATTAAGTCTTCCTTCGCATGTTGTTGTCTTTGAAGGGCAGAGTCCATAGGGGATTAAAACTTAGGGATTTTGCAAGACAAAGTGACAAATTCTTCTTCATCAAGTAAGTTAAACCCCTTTTTAGTCGTGCATGTAGGTGGGGAATTCTTGCAGCTGCAGTTATTTAGGAATCTGTCCCATAGGCCACTTATAAGTCTGAGAGGAGCGTCTCAGAATGTCGGTGTCAACAGCGCTTGCCAGGGGGGCAGCTTACAAGGAAACAGTCCCAAGACAAATTTCTACAGCAGGAACGTAAATTGGTCTAGTACCAGATTCAAGTGGGATACGATGGGACAATAGGTTCGTTATAACCATCTCACCTGGTAAGGCAATTGTTTTACGATTTTTGTTCAACAGATTCAACAAACGTTTGATCTCGTCTGGGAAGTCAGTGGGAGCTAAGTCTTTCTCCTAAACTGGTGGAGTAGACTGATCCAGCGAACTGGATGAACTCTCCCTGGCTGAAATAGCACTGACCCACTGGGCTGGTGACATGTCAGCTTCTGCACACACAGGATAAGGATAGTGTACAAGGTCTACGATAGTAGTATTAGCTCTGAGTCGAACACTATGACCCATAGTGTTAGCGACAAGAAGGATGATCTTACTATCTTGAACAGTATGTAAAGACGGCTCAACAAATAAACCTTTTACTTTGCAGGAATTACTCTCAACGAGAACATTATCACCATCTGGAACATGAGGGACAACAATGAACACTCGGGTGAGGGCACTAGCTGCGACAGAAACATCTTTCTGCAAACGACAGACATTACTAATTTCAAGTGATCATTTCCTGACAAGGTGTCCCTGTGGAGAAACTACTACTTGAACTCATAGTCATTGCCAAGATATGTTCAGCACTCAAGGTTGTCCAGGGTACCTTTGGCACCTGAGATAACTGGACACTATCTTGCATGTCTGAAATTGTTGGTGGAACACAGACTGGAGTGACAGGATTTCCAGTGCCTGACTGCTTGGTAATGCTACTAGACAATGCATATGGGTTGCAAGGACTTAATCAAATCTTCGTACTCTGCGGCAGTATGGCAGATCTCGGATCCAAGTTGGTAACCCCAAAATAGTACAACTAAGTCATCAATTTGTGCATACCATTGGTAAGTATCAAGCACAATACATAAGTCTCTCATAGAAGCAAATCCTAGTAGAAGATCACCAGGGTAACTAATCTTGTCGACAAGGAAGGAAGCAGTAAAATCTCTACCTTGGATGAAAAGGTGAGAGAAGTCCGACCTCTGACATGTAGATAGAACGCCACACCACTAGGAGGACACACGAGTTGGTTCTACAAGAAGGACATGTCTTAACTGCTTATCCCTAAACAAACTAGACCTGATGATGTTGACTTGTGCACTAGAATCCATGAACACATGAATGGGAGCATCATTCATGTGTTCATGGATTCTGGTGTGCAAGTCAACATCATCAGGTCTAGTTTGTTTAGGGATAAGCAGTTAAGATGTGTCCTTGTAGAACCAACTCGTGTGTCCTCCCTTAGTGGTGTGGCCGGTTCTCATCTACATGTCAGAGGTCAGACTTCTCTCACCTTTTCTATCCAAGGTGGAGATTTTACTGCTTCCTTCCTTGTTCTCGACTAGACTTGAGAACTAATATGCTTAATAGCTCCAAAAGTTGCGAATTTTGCAAAATGACATATCAGCAATTGCATGCTCAGCAGGCAAGAAGTCTGAGGCTTGGTTTGCTGTCACAAACGAAGATAAGAGAGTATTTAAATGGAGCGCAAAGTCGTCCATCTCTTTGTCTGGCCTAGGTACTGCACACACTAATTCCCGAAGGACAATAAATGGGTCTGAGACTTGCTTTGGCTTAAGGTATGAACGGATCAAAGACTCTTACTCTTCCCACTTAGTAAGACCCTTAAAATCATTCATCTGCAGCAGGTTGGAGACAGTCTTAGCAGCTGGTGACCTAGCAAGGCACTCTTTTGCAAGTCTGATGAGACTTTCCTCTGATGGAGGACCTTCCATTGCAGCATTTGCTCTCGAATGAATGACAAGAAACCAAGCATCAAGATTATTTGGATCACCATTAAAAAGTGGTAGCACGTCCAAAGAGTCATGAGAAAAACTAGGATTTCTCGGAGTCTGGGGTGGTCTGTCAGTCGGAAGTTACTAGGAGGATGTTGCACTGATGCATTACTGCCTTGACTGGCAAAAATCTCAGAGTTATCGCCTGAATTTACTTGAGACATGATTGCAGAGAATGTGAACGAGAATTTAAAAAGAACAAGAAGAAATTATACAGCACAATATAGCTTAATTGAGATTAATGATGATTAACTAATCTGCATAAAATGTACGAGATTTTAGATTTTTTAGATTTTGCCACCAAAGTGGCTAGTTTATTGTGCACCCCATATCTATCCTGTGGACGGTACCACAAGAGCATATGGATACACAAAAGGCCTAGGCACTAGGCCCCAAAGGGGTTAACAATTGTACATTTGGGTTTATATCTACATTTCAATTATCTGTTACAAGCAAATTTAGGAAATTTGCTTAGTACAATTGGTATATTATTTCATGAATAAGATATCTTGACATGTCACATAGGTTATTATACTGTCTATCTCTATATTCCTCAATAAGTGCACAATTAAGCACATAGTGTTCAAGACAGTGACCATATGCCTGATCACATAATTTGCATTTAGTTTGATCAGCATCTGTTTATCTCCCAAACTGCCAGAAGTACCTGTAGCCAAGCCTAAGCCTGGCCACTACAACATCAGTCAGTCTGTTCACATTGCAAGTTGCTCCATAAACATACTTATCTACGTTTATGTTATCATAGTGGGTTATAGATCTACTCAGGCTTCTAACTGCATTCCTATAGCTATCATTTTCATTATTTATTTCTCTCCTAATATTCCTAATGCTAGACACAGATATACCAAAGTTATATTCTACATTCTCCTTATGGGTGCTCTTCTTGGCTAACATATCAACTTTATCATGAAGGAGTAATCCAATGTGTGACGGAATCCATAGCAATTGTACATAAATTCCTTTGTTCCGGATTTTTGAGTATCTATACCTGGCTTCTCCAATGAGCATGCTGTTAGAGTTATTATATGAGTCAAGAGCCTTCAATGATGACATAGAATCAGTAATGATGATAGAATCAAGCTCAGTGTCATACTTGGAGAGAATTCCAGGGGTCAACGCCCGCGCCGCCCGGTCTGTGACCAGGCCTCCTGTTGGACCAGAGCCTGATCAACCAGGCTGTTACTGCTGGCCGCACACAGTCCAACGTACGAACCACAGCCCGGCTGATCAGGTACCGACTTGAGGTGCCTGTCCAGTGCCTGCTTGAAGACAGCCAGGGGCTTGTTGGTAATCCCCTGATGTATGCTGGGAGGCAGTTGAACAATCTTGGGCCCCTCACACTTATTGTGTTGTCCCTCAACGTGCTAGTGGCACCCCTGCTCTTCATTGGGGGATGTTACATCGCCTGCCGAGTCTTTTGCTTTCGTAGGAGTGATTTTTGTGTGCAAGTTTGGTACTAAGCCCTTGAGAATTTTCCATGTGTATATAATAATGTATCTCTCCCGCCTGCGTTCTAGAGAGTACAGGTTTAGGAACTTCAAGCGTTCCCAGTAGTTGAGGTGGTTTATCGCACTTATGCGTGCGGTGAAGGTTCTCTGCACATTTTCAAGGTCAGCAATTTCACCCGCCTTGAAAGGTGAGTTAGTGTGCAGCAATATTCCAGCCTAGATAGAACAAGCGATCTGTAAAGTGTCAACATGGCTTGGCATCCCTGGTTTTGAAGGTTCTCATTATCCATCCTGTCATTTTTCGAGCAGATGCAATTGCTACATTGTTATGGTCCTTGAAGGTGAGATCTGCTGACATGATCACTCCCAGGTCTTTGACATTAGTTTTCGCTCTATTGTGTGGTTGGAATTAGTTTTGTACTCCGATGAGATTTTAATTTCTTCACGTTTTCCTATCTGAGTAATTGAAATTTCTCATCATTGAACTTCATATTGTTTTCTGCAGCCCATTTAAAGATTTGGTTTATGTCTGCTTGGAGTCTTGCAGTGTCTTCAACGGTGGACACTGTCATACAGATTCGGGTGTCATCTGCAAAGGAAGACACAACACTGTGGCTTATATCCTGTCAATGTCTGATATGAGGATGAGGAATAGGATGGGAGCAAGTACTGTGCCTTGTGGAACAGAGCTTTTCACAGTAGCTGCCTCAGACTTTACTCTGTTGTCTACTACTCTTTGTGTTCTACGTGTTAGGAAATTATAGATCCATCTACCAACTTTTCCTGTTATTCCTTTATCACGCATTTTGTGTGCTATTACACCATGGTCACACTTGTAAAGGCTTTTGCAAAATCTGTGTATATAACATCTACATTCTGTTTATCTTCTAGAGCATCCAGGACCTTGTCGTAGTGGTCCAGTAGTTAGCTTTAGTGTCATTAGAATTGCAAACAATTCAGTTTGCAGTGTAGACGCCCAGTTGTTAATTCTTATGCCTAGTTCAAAAAAATATTATTGTTCTTAACTAGGGAGGTGGCAACCAGAGCAGATGCAGCCCTGCCAGAAGACTCCTGTTTAGATCCATCAGTGTATATAGCTAGGCGAGAAATTTCTAGCTTGAGAAAGTTCTATCCAACCCTTGGAGTTAATGCAAAATGAAGCTCTCAGAATTATTCTTGGCTGTCCCAAATCTACAAAGGTTCTTAATATGAGGAAGGAGCTTGGTATTACTAGTATCAGTGATAGGATTGTTGAGATTAACACTGTACTTGGTATTAGAATGTTAAGAAATGAACCAGACACTGTCACAATGAATCTTACTAAATGTCTAGAAGTAAATACTCACAGATCTAAATGGATTGTGAAAACATGCAATTACATTAAGTTTTACAACCTGCATGAATTGTATCACTGTAGGCAACAAGAGCATTTCACCCTTCCATGGAAGATGTGTTCATTTAATATCACATACCTGCAAGTCCCTCCCAAGAAGCTCATTGCTAGTAATCCCTTCCTTAAATCACTTGTTAAAGCAACTGCTCAAGAAATGTACGAGACACACTTCAGAGCAATGAAAACTGTAGTGGTAGTGGTTGTATGTTAATTAAAGCCAGAGTAACCATAACAACAACAACAACAACAACAACTATAAATGGAGAGAGGTTTTTAGTGCCAGGAAGGAAAAAAGCTGGCAGGAAATGACAGAAATTGTGCACCAACTGAAAGCATTTCTGGAGTGGGATCACAGTCAGTG
>WNWK01045677.1:0-14624 GCA_009830355.1 Cherax destructor | reverse complement strand
GGGGATTAGAAAGGCTAAACGTGACTATGAGATTAAGGTTGCTAATGAATCAAAGACTAATCAAAAGGGTTCTTTAAGTGTACAGGACGAAGGTGAGGGAAAAGGTAGGACCTCTGAAAATTGGGAATGGACAGCTGACGGATAACGAACTGGAAATGTGTTCTCTATTTAATGACTATTTTTTGTCAGTCTTTACACAAGAAGACGTAAATGAGATTCCAGAAATGAACAATTATTCAGTTCCTGAAGAATTCAAATTAACTAATATTACTGTCACGAGGGACATGGTTATCAAACAGATAGATAAACTTAAGCAAAATAAGTCCCCGGGACCCGACGAGTTGTTTTCCAGGGTACTTAAAGAATGCAAAATGGAACTTAGTCAGCCATTAACGAATGTGTTTAATACGTCCATCCTAACTGATGTTGTGCCAGAGATGTGGAAGATAGCTAATGTAGTTCCTATATTCAAATCAGGGGATAAGTCCATTCCATCAAATTACCGTCCAATAAGCCTCACGTCTATAGTAGGCAAATTATTAGAATCAATTATAGCTGATATTATCAGAAGTCACCTTGAAGACCATAATTTGATTAATGAATCTCAGCATGGGTTTACGAGAGGTCGTTCCTGCCTGACAAATTTACTGACGTTTTTCAATAAAACATTTGAGGCAGTAGACAGTGATAAAGAATATGATATAGTTTACTTGGATTTCAGTAAGGCCTTCGATAGAGTACCTCACAAGAGACTCTTAAGAAAGGTGGCAGCTCATGGTATAGGAGGTAAAGTTCTAGCATGGATAGAGGCATGGCTTACCAATAGAAAGCAGAGAGTTTCCATTAAATGGGGTCAAATCTGAATGGGGATTAGTCACTAGTGGCGTTCCACAAGGATCAGTTTTAGGCCCATTGTTGTTCATAATTTACATAAATGACCTTGATGAAGGAATTGCAAGTGACATGAGTAAATTTGCTGATGATACAAAAATAGGCCGTATAATTCATTCTGAGGAGGATACCAATGAACTCCAGGAGGATTTGGACAAATTAATGTCTTGGTCTGAAAAGTGGCAGATGAAGTTCAATGTGGACAAGTGTAAGGTGCTAGTCGTTGGTAATGAAAATATCCCTCGAATTTATAAACTAGGTGAAGTTGAGCTTGATCATACAGAATGTGAAAAAGACTTGGGAGTCATGGTAAGCAGGAATCTAAAGCCAAGACAACAGTGCCTAAGTGTGCGCAATAAGGCTAACAGATTACTAGGATTTATTTCAAGAAGTATAAGCAACAGAAGTCCAAAAGTTATTTTACAGCTCTATACATCACTAGTGAGACCTCATTTGGATTATGCAGCTCAGTTTTGGTCTCCTTACTACAGGATGGATATAGATTCATTGGAGAACATACAAAGAAGAATGACTAAAATGATTTACAGTATAAGAAATCTCCCGTATGAAGATAGACTTAGAGCGTTGAATCTCCACTCTCTGGAGAGACGTAGAATGAGGGGAGATATCATCGAGGTGTACAAGTGGATGATGGGTATAAACAAAGGAGATATTAATAAAATACTGAGGATATCGAACCAAGTAAGAACCAGAAATAACGGATTTAAATTGGATAAATTTAGATTTAGAAAGGACATAGGCAAGTACTGGTTTTCGAACAGAGTTGTAGATGCGTGGAACAATCTTCCGATTAGGGTGATAGAGGCTAGGACCTTGGGTGGCTTTAAAAAGAGATTGGACAAATATATGAGTGGGAGGGGCTGGGTTTGATTGGTGTCGTGGGTGCAGGAGGGAATTTTTAGGTAGTGGTGGTTTTGATAAGGACCTGCCTTGTATGGGCCAGTAGGCCTTCTGCAGTGTTCCTCCATTCTTATGTTCTTATGTTCTTACAGTTGAGGCAAGTAGGAGTGGCATTGGTGGTGGGACAAGTTTTGAAATCATGACCTTCTTTGCAACAATTGGAGCAGAACTTCTTATCCTTAATAGGGCATTCAGTTATTGAATAGGGCATTCAGTTATTGAATAGGGCATTCAGTTATTGAACAAAGACTAATCCAAAAGGGTTCTTTCAAATGTATAGGACGAAGGTGAAGGAAAAGGTAGGACCTCTGAAAATTGGGAATGGACAGCTGACGGATAACGAACTGGAAATGTGTTCTCTATTTAATGACTATTTTTTGTCAGTCTTTACACAAGAAGACGTAAATGAGATTCCAGAAATTAACAATTATTCGGTTCCTGGGGAATTCAAGTTGGCTAGTATTACTGTCACGAGGGACATGGTTATCAAACAGATAGATAAACTGAAGCAAAATAAGTCCCCGGGACCCGACGAGTTGTTTTCCAGGGTACTTAAAGAATGCAAGATGGAACTTAGTCAGCCATTAACGAATATGTTTAATACGTCCATCCTAACTGATGTTGTGCCAGAGATGTGGAAGATAGCTAATGTAGTTCCTATATTCAAATCAGGGGATAAGTCAATTCCATCAAATTACCGTCCAATAAGCCTCACGTCTATAGTAGGCAAATTATTAGAATCAATTATAGCTGATATTATTAGAAGTCACCTTGAAGAACCAGGTGCTTCGGCTCCTTCAGTACCCTGGTGATGGACCAGGTGCTTCGGCTCCTTCAGTACCCTGGTGATGGACCAGGTGCTTCGGCTCCTTCAGTACCCTGGTGATGGACCAGGTGCTTCGGCTCCTTCAGTACCCTGGTGATGGACCAGGTGCTTCGGCTCTCTCAGTACCCTGGTGATGGACCAGGTGCTTCGGCTTATTCAGTGCCCTGGTGATGGACCAGGTGCTTCAGCTCCTTCAGTACCCTATTTTATAGTGCCCTGATTATCAAAGCATATTCAATGGATGGAATAGGTGGGTTGGATAGGAGTTTTTGTTTGTGGGATTGGTTTTGGGTTTTGCCTAGTGTGGATCAGTTGGCTTGCTGCAGTGTTCCTTATTTCTGTGTTCTTGTGAGTGAGAGGGGTTGGATTTGAACTGGACTTGCACAGTTGTTGGGGGGGGGGGGTGTTGTCGGGGCTTCTTGCTTGGATGGCGATGGGGATGGGTTGCACAAATATTTTTGTTGGTGGATTGGTTTTGATATGGACCTGCCAAGTATGGGCCAGTAGGCCTGTTGCAGTGTTCCTCCTTTCTTATGTTCTTATGATAGGAGTAGCAGTTCCAGCAGGGAAAGACGTGGGCGAAACGTTCTGGTTCTATTTGTCTTGGATGTAGTGGTAGTATGAGATGGCTAAGCCATCTGACAGTGCTCTATTTGCCATGTCTATATCAGTGAAGGTGACTTTTATCATTGATGCTGCATTAGGTATTTTTGTAATAGTGTCAATCGAGGCCCAGGAGTTCTGTTCCTCAATTGAAGCCTTCAGGTCCTCTATCGGTTGGGTTGTGATAATCTTGTCCAGTCTTTTCATAAAAACAGAACGTTTCGCCAGCAGTGAGGGTGAAGGGGAGATGATGAATTGACGGTCATTTAGTGTCTTCTTTGCAGTGTCGTCGGTCAGTTTTGATGCTTCAAGGTCGTCGGAGCAGACTACTAAGAAGGAGTCTTTAAGTGAGAGGATGGCTGTAAATTTGACCTGCAAGCAAGTCTTTACAGCTGCAGCAAGGATTAGTTTGGAAGAGTCGTTGATAACACCGTGTTTAGGCTTTATCTTAACACGATGAGCAGACATCGTGTAAGAGTAGAGGTGCTATTTGTAGACTATAAATTCCCCTCCCCAGCGGGGATCGTAGGGACACTTCTTGATTTGCAGGAGCGACTGTGACTAGCATGTAGCTAGGTCAGCAGTGGAGAAATTTATTGAGTTTCTTTTAGTTATATATTTTATTTCAAATTAACAAAATGATGATACTATACTAATTAAAATGACAATATGATGATATGAAATTGCAACAAGTGTTAAGGAGGATGACAATATAAAACTGAGATTATCTTAAGTAAAATAACATTGGGTTTGAAAGTTTGTTACAGTATGAGTATTTAGTATAGGGTGAGTAGGTGATTTTTGAGAAGAGTCTTGAATTGATTTTCCGACAAGGTTAACTTAATATTTACTGGTAATGAATTCCAGATTCTGTCCACCTTATCTATTCCTCGCAGTATTTTATACCATTTATTTCCATTTTATATGTCGTTATCATGTCTCCCCTAACCCTCCTGTCCTCTAGTGTCGTCAGGCCGATTTCCCTTAACCTTTCTTCGTAGAACAATCCCCTTAGCTCTGGGACTAGTCTTGTTGCAAACCTTTGCACTTTCTCTACTTTCTCTAATTTCTTGACGTGCTTGACCAGGTGTGGGTTCCATACTGGTGCTGCATACTCCAGTATGGGCCTGACGTATATGGTGTACAGAGTCTTGAACGATTCCTTAGTGAGGTATTGGAATGCTATTCTTAGGTTTGCCAGCCGCCCATATGCTGCAGCAGTTATCTGATTGATGTGTGCCTCAGGAGATGTGCTCGGTATTAGAATCACCCCAAGATCTTTTTCCTTGAGTGAGGTTTGCAGTCTTTGGCCACCTAGACTATACTCTGTCTGCGGTCTTCTTTGCCCTTCCCTGATCTTCATGACTTTACATTTGGCAGGGTTAAATTCAAGGAGCCAGTTACTGGACCAGGCTTGTAGCCTGTCCAGGTCTCTTTGTTGTCCTGCCTGATCCTCAACTGATTTAATTCTTCTCATTAACTTCACATCATCTGCAAACAGGGACACTTCTGAGTCTATCCCTTCCGTTATGTCATTCACATATACCAAAAACAGTACAGGTCCTAGGACTGACACTTGTGGAACCCCACTCGTCACAGGTGCCCACTCTGACACCTCATCACGTACCATGATTCGTTGTTGCCTCCCTGTTAGATATTCTCTGATCCATTGCAGTGCCTTTCCTGTTACGTGTGCCTGATCCTCTAGCTTTTGCATTAACCTCTTGTGAGGAACTGTGTCGAACGCCTTCTATCTATCCACCCTTAGTGGCACACACAACATCTCTGCTCCCTCTCTAAGGAGCCACAGAGAAATGTTGTCAGGTCCCACCGCTTTTGAGGTATTGAGTTCACATAGTAGCTTCTTCACCTCCTCTTCAGTTGTGTGTATTTCATCTAGCACTTGTTGGTATACCTCCCTATTCTGAATTCCAGGAGTCCTTCCTGTCTCCTCTGTAAATACTTCTTTAAATCTCATGTTGAGCTCCTCATATACCTCTTGGTCGTTTCTTCCTCAACCTGATTACCTGGTCCTTGACTGTTGTTTTCCTCCTGATGTGGCTATACAACAGCTTCGGGTCAGACTTGACTTTTGATGCTATATCATTTTCATATTGTCGCTGAGCCTCCCTTCTTACCTGTGCATATTCGTTTCTAGCTCTTTGGCTAATCTCTTTATTTTCCTGGGTCCTTTGTCTTCTGTACTTTTTCCATTCTCTATTACACTTAGTTTTTTGCCTCCCTACACCTCTGGGTGAACCAAGGACTCATTCTGGTCTTCCCATTACTTATGTTTTCCTTGGGGACAAAACTCTCCTCTGCCTCTTTGCATTTGGTTGTCACATATTCCATCATTTCTTTTACTGGTTTTCCTGCCAATTCTCTCTCCCACTGAACGTCTTGCAGGAAGATTCTCATGCCTGTGTAGTCCTCCCTTTTGTAGTTTCGTTTCTCCCTTCCTATTCCTGCTCCCCTCTTCACTTGTAGCTCAACTATATAATCAAAACACAGAACGAGATGATCAATAGCTCCAAGGGGCCTTTCATTCGTGATATCCTCGATGTCCGAACTACTCAAGGTGAATACTAGGTCCAGTCTTGCTGGATCATCCCCAACTCTCTCTCTGCTAGTGTCTCTAACATGTTGATGCATGAGGTTTTCCAGTACCACATCCATCATCTTGGCTCTTCATGATTTAGGACCCCCGTGGGGCTCCAGGTTTTCCCAATCAATCTCCTTGTGATTGAAATCACCCATAACTAGTAACTTTGCTCTCCCCATGTGGGCTCTTTTGTCCACCTCGGCTAGTGTGTCTACCACTGCTCTGTTGTTCTCGTCGTATTCTTCTCTTGGTCTCCTGCAGTTCTGTGGCAGGTTGTACATTACAGCAATTACCACCTTATGGCCCTCAGACTGAATTGTTCCTACTATGTAGTCCCTTTCGCCCATTCCATCCATTCCTTCCACTTTCTCAAATCTCCACCTGTTCTTAATTAGCAGTGCAACTCCTCCTCTCCCTCTGCTCCCTCTATCTTTCCTGAGGATTTGATATCCAGGTGGAAAGATTGCATCTGTTATCATCCTGGTGAGTTTCGTTTCTGTGAGTGCTATTATGTCTGGGGATGTCTCCTTTATTCTTTCATACCACTCCTCACATTTATTTGCTATACCATCTGCATTTGTATACCAAACCTTCAACTTCTTTTCTAAAACCGTAGTCTGGGGGGTACGTTGGGGTTGGGAAAGTGGGAGACCTGATGGGGAACTATGGGTGGTTGGTGTGAAGGTGGAGTTTGTAATGAGATGGGTGGAATCATTGGGTATGGTATGTGTGTTTTGGGTTAGATTGTTTGGTTGCATTGGGGTTGTCCAGGTTGGGGGACATATGAAGGTGGTTGTATTAGAGCTTCCTCCCGAGTCTGGGTTCTCCTGTCCATCTCTCTTTCCTCCTTTTGTCTCTGTATCCTCTCTTTCAGTTTCTCTCTTTCTTCTCGTGTTCTGTCGCAGTCGAGATACACCCTCCGGTACTCTGACATATCCCTTAGTATTGCTTTCTCCTGCAGGATCCTGTTTCGAGTCAATTCTGCTTTGAAAATCACTTTGACTGGCCAGATTCTTCCTCTTGCAAACCTTCTCAGAAAATTTGCCAGCTGGGTCATGTCATCTTCTCCTATTGCTTTCATGATGTTTTCAATTGCACTTTTCTCCCCTTGTCTTCTTGCTTTGTAAGTTTCCCCTTCAGCTTCCTGGAGCCCATAAACAAAGACTGATCTCTCTCTTTCATTCTCCCACTGCCTATCCCTATGTAACCCCTGATTCGATTTAGTTGCCTCCATTGCAGCTTTCCTTTCTTCAATCTCTTCATTGTCTGTTATCCCTTGGCCCAGTGGCCTGTCATTTTCCCTTCTTAACTTTCCCTGTGCACTGCTGTGGTCTGTTAGGGCTTCTATGTATAGCTTAGCTCTTCTTTCTTCTACACTTCCCTCGATTGTTCTTGATGTGATCCTCTCTTTTTCTCGGGCTCCACGATGGTCTCATAGGGCCTTTTTTTTATTTTTAAGATGCCACAGAGTGAAAAACTATGTATTTCTGTGTGGTTGTTTTGTGGTGTAATTGCTTGAGTGTTTGTGTGGGGGTGGAGGGAGGGAGAGGAGAAACTGGAGATAGTGGGGAAATGGAAGAGAGGTGGGGAGGGGGAAAGAGGGAGGATTATGAGGAGAGAGTGAAGGAGGGAGAAGCAGAGGTGGAGAGAGAATGGGAGAGGGAGGAGGGTGAGAGAGGGGTGTTCAGGGAAGGGATTGGGGGAGAGTGGGGGGGGAGTAGGGGAAAGAGTGTGTAGTAGGGGAAACCTTGTATGTAGTGTGTGTAGGGCCTTATGTTTTGCTGAGTTTGTGTGGTGTGTGTGTATGTGTCATGTCAGTAATATGTATACACTTGTGTAGTGTATAATAATAATAATAATAATAATAATAATAATAATAATAATAATAATAATAATAATAATAAAAATAATAATAATAATACTTTATTGAGACATGGTACAATGGGTAGACAAGATACATAGTTATTGATGAGATGTACATGCCAAAAGCCCCTAATATGCTGTGCATTGAGGGCATTCTTAGGACTACTTAATTATAGACTACATGGTAAAAAGTTTTGGTTGATAATTTATAAAATAAGTATAATTGCGTATCTAAGTTATAAAGTTTGATTATAAGTTGAACATATTAATTAGTTGTAGCAATGCAACTAATTGAGTGAGATAACAATTTAAAACATATCAATTAATTGTAGCAATGCAACTAATTGAGTGAGATAACAATTTAAAACAATTAATTGCATTGCAGTTACAGTTTACGTGGTCATTATAATGTAAATGTTATGGAAATAGTTAGCTTAGTATGTATTATTCATAACAGCTTTTTACATTTAAGTGATTAGTCAGGTTTTTACAGTAAGTGATTATTCTACTTTGTTGAGAATGTTTGATATTGAGCACTTAGGTTTGGGTGAGAAGGTGTTTTTTTAGCATCGTTTTGAATTGGGGTAAAGGCAGGGTTTCTTTGGCAATGACAGGTAATGAATTCCAAATTTTCGTGCCTTTTATATGCATTGAGTTTTTACATAGTGTTAGATGGACACGGGGAACATCGAGGAGTGATCAGTGTCTAGTGTTATGGTCATGTGTCCTGTTAAAATTGGTAAGGAGAAGTTTGAGTGGTGGGTTAATATTTGCATAGAGTGTTCTATGTATGTAATAGGCACAGTAAAAAGTATGGATGTCTTGTATGGTGAGTAAGTTTAGGTTTTTGAATATTGGTGGAGTATGTTGTCTGGAGTGTGAATGTGTTATTATTCTAACTGCTGCTTTTTGTTGTGTTATTAGTGGTCTGAGATGAGTTATTGATGTAGAGCCCCATGCGCAGATTCCATAGGTGAGGTAGGGGTAAATGAGTGAGTGATATAGGGTAAGGAGAGCTGGTTGTGGAACATAGTACCGTATCTTGGATAGTATTCCCACGGTCTTTGAGACTTTCTTGGAAATTTGTTGTACGTATATGTGTCTGAAATTTGAGGCCACTGTCAAGATGGATTCCCAAGAATTTTCCCTCTGTGAGTTTTGTGATAGGGGACCCGTTTATCATTATGTTAAGTGGTCCGTTTGTAGCTCTGTTCCCAAACTGGATAAAATAGGTTTTATCAATATTGAGAGTAAGTTTGTTGGTCATCATCCAGGTAGATATTTTCTTCAATTCAGTATTTGCAGTGTTGGCTAGTATGTCTGGGCTTGGGTGTGAGATAACGTATGTAGTGTCATCTGCAAAAAGTATGGGTTTGAGTAGTTGAGATGTATTTGGTAGGTCGTTAATGAAAATGAGAAAAAGTAGTGGGCCAAGAACACTTCCCTGTGGGACACCTACGGTAATAGTTTGCGCGGTGGAGCTAGCTCCATTTGTGTACACATATTGGTTTCTGTTGCTAAGGTATGATTTTAGGTAGTTGAGGGAGTGTCCTCTTATACCATAGTGTGATAATTTTAGGTGTAACAGATCATGGTCAACTGTATCAAAAGCTTTACGTAAATCAATGAAGATTCCCACTGGGATTTCTTTTTTTCTTAAGGGCGGTGTAAATTATTTCTAACATGTGTATAATGGCATCATTTGTATTTTTATTAGGCCTGAATCCAAATTGACAGTGGTTGAGTACGTTGTTGGAGGTGAGGTAGGAATATATTTGTCTATGAATTAATTTTTCAAAGATTTTGGAGAGAAGGGGTAAGTTAGATATCGGCCTGTAGTTATTCAGGTCTGTTTGATCTCCTCCCTTATGTATTGGGGTGACCCTAGCTATTTTGAGTATTGATGGGAAGGTAGAGGATTCAATGGATTTGTTAAAGAGTGTTGCAATAATTGGTGAGAGAACTTGAGAGGCTTTTTTGTATATAAAAGGTGGTAAGGTATTTAGGTCACCTGCTTTGTTTTTTAATGTGTTGATTATAAGTGAAACTTCTATTGGGTTGGTTGGGGCTAGGAATAGTGTGTTCGGATAGGTGCCAGTGAGATAGTCGTTAGGTGGAATGTTTGAACTTGGGATTTTGCTTGCCAGCTTTTTACCTATGGTGGAGAAGAAATCATTGAGTTTGTTTGCTGTTTCAATAGGTGGGAGTAGGGGTTCATCTGGTTTTGTTAGCTCGATTGTTCTGTTTGTGGATATCTTTAGAATCATCCTAGCTTTATATAGCTGGTCCCTTTGCGTGTGACGTCAGAGGCCTGCGCACATGTGTGTGCTCAGAGACAGGCGTCGACCTCACTACCGCCTTAGACCTATACGAGTACAGACATGGTCCTGGTATCTCTCCTCACAGACTCCGTTAATATACCAGTAACCAAACCCATAGAGTGTATCCATTGACCACCTTTTATCTCTCGAACCCCTCCGCGATAAATGGTGGAAGCGGCGGGCCCGTAAATCTTCTCGATTACGGCGATTCAGGGAGATAGAATTCAACAAAGCCAGCAGACATCTTGTGTTCCAGTGTGTCGGCCTACCTAGCTACCAACACCCCAAGTCAACATCCGTCAGCCTGTCTACAATATCTCCTAGTCAGCTAAGTGTTTTATCTCTTATTTGCTAAAGCCTACGAGGGGTAGACCCGGGTTTTGCAAATTAAGTACGGGATAAACCAGTTTGTGAGGGGAGAGTGCCCTGTGTCTAAATCACGACTCCAAGCCACCCATCCAGTTACGTCAACCTAGGCTTAAGCCAGCGTACTAACCCTGCTGAGCAAATTGTAACAAAATTCCAAGCCAGTCAACCTGTGTGAAAGGTCTAAAGTAACCCAGCAAGCCAACCCAGCTGAGAAGTAAACCAGTAAGCCACGTGAGCACGCATCCCTATCGTCCTTGTGTTCCAGTGTATAGCTGTTCCGAGTGATAATACCACCCCTGTGGTATCCTGGGTTGTTCCAAGCCACCCTGGTTTAAATTCACGTGCCTTTTATAAACGGCGTAAGCCAAAGGCGCGCGTGACGCTCTGAGTCACCGGCGTGGGACCACGTGAGCCAGTCACCCACCCACACAAAGCATCAAGTGTGGATAATTTCACCCTTAACTGGGTCCTGCAAGCAGTTTATTAGCTACGAATTGGGTCAAGCGTCCTGAGTGTGTTCTTCGTAGCTGTTTGTGCCAACGATCTAAAGCCCAGATTCGTAGTTCTTCATTTATGCAAAATTCTTCCCAGTGAGCAGCTGACAACAATCTTCACTACCACCATAACTCCAGGCTTCAGTCATCGTTAATAGTTATCGCTAACAACGTTCTACAGCCTAGAGACAATTACCGTGTTGTTTTATTATTTTTCAGATAATCTAGAGACAATTGCGAGTGCTTGAGACAATTTTGCTAATTATTGTGAACTTTGAGTTATCCTGGGATTGTGATTTTATCCTAGACATTGTTAATGTGTTAAACTAAATACATACATACTTGCATTAAGTTTTTTTTAATTTTACTAGTATCGTCTCTGATTAATTATTGTGTCATATTTTATGTAAATTGTGTTGCGTTTACCAAGTATGAAGTAAGTATGTATGAATTTTTACTGAGTATTGAGTGTATTTTAAATCAGTTATCCCTTGTGTTATCATCCTTTTTATTGTTCCACCTAGTAGTATTTTACAAGAATTATTTTTTCCTCCAGCATTGTCCCTGTGTTTATTTTTCTTGTTAATTCTTGTGTTCCATCAAGTGTTCTATCCCAGAGTTATCATTCAGTCGTTTACCCTTGTTTGTTAATGTTTTAATTGTGTAATTAATATTGCTTGTTCCAGTAACTATATAATTTTTTTTTCTCTCCACTTAATTTTACCTTTCCCAGTATTTCCCTGCTAATTCTTATGTGTTGCAGTCAGTGTTCTTTTTTTTCCCTTGCACCTTCTATTGTTTTGAGTACTTGTTTATTTTTATGCAGTGCTAATGTGTTCCACCTTTGCAGACTAGTGATATAATTTACTGAAGACATTAATTTGCTCTGCTAAGTTAATTACACCAAGTCAACAAAGAGCATGACTTTTTGTTAACTGTAAGTCAAACAGTTATGTGCCTTTGATGTTATTGTACTCCAGCTCTTGTAAGTGTTAGATTTTGCCACCGAAGTGGCTAGTTTATTGTGCACCCCATATCCATCCTGTGTACGGTAGCGCAAGAGCATATGGATACACAAAAGGCCTAGGAACTAGGCCCCAAAGGGGTTAACAATTGTACATTTGGATTTATATCTACATTTCAATTATCTGTTACAAGCAAATTTAGGAAATTTGCTTAGTACAAGTGGTATCTTATTTCATGAATAAGATATCTTGACATGTCACATAGGTTATTATACTGTCTATCTCTGCAAGAAGCCCCTATCACATGTTTTTAACATCCTATGGAGAGGGAGCATGGACACTGGGATCGTCCCGCAGCTACTAAAAACAACAGACATAACCCCGCTCCACAAAGGGGGCAGTAAAGCAATAGCAAAGAACTACAGACCAATTGCACTAACGTCCCATATCATAAAAATCTTTGAAAGGGTTCTAAGAAGCAAGATCGCCACCCATCTTGATACCCATCAATTGCACAACCCAGGACAGCATGGGTTTAGAGCAGGCCGCTCCTGTCTGTCCCAACTACTGGACCACTACGACAAGGTCCTGGATGCTCTAGAAGATAAACAGAATGCAGATGTTATATACACAGATTTTGCAAAAGCCTTTGACAAGTGTGACCATGGTGTAATAGCATACAAAATGCGTGATAAAGGAATAACAGGAAAAGTTGGTAGATGGATCTATAATTTCCTAACATGTAGAACACAAAGAGTAGTAGTCAACAGAGTAAAGTCTGAGGCAGCTACTGTAAAAAGCTCTGTTTCACAAGGCACAGTACTTGCTCCCATCCTATTCCTCATCCTCATATCAGACATTGACAGGGATATAAGCCACAGTGCTGTGTCTTCCTTTGCAGATGACACCCGAATCTGCATGACAGTGTCCATCGTTGAAGACACTGCAAGACTCTGCAGAAAACAATATGAAGTTCAATGATGAGAAATTTCAATTACTAAGATACGGAAAACGTGGAGAAATTAAAATCTCATCGGAGTACAAAACTAATTCCAACCACACAATAGAGCGAAAAACTAATGTCAAAGACCTGGGAGTGATCATCTCAGAGGATCTCACCTTCAAGGACCATAACAAAGTAGCAATTGTATCTGCTCGAAAAATAACAGGATGGATAATGAGAACCTTCAAAACCAGGGATGCCAAGCCCATGTTGACACTTTACAGATCGCTTGTTCTATCTAGGCTGGAATATTGCTGCACACTAACTGCACCTTTCAAGGCGGGTGAAATTGCTGACCTTGAAAATGTGCAGAGAACCTTCACCGCACGCATAAGTGCGATAAACCACCTCAACTACTGGGAACGCTTGAAGTTCCTAAACCTGTACTCTCTAGAACGCAGGCGGGAGAGATACATTATTATATACACATGGAAAATTCTCGAGGGCTTACTACCAAACTTGCACACAAAAATCACTCTCTACGAAAGCAAAAGACTCGGCAGGCGATGTAACATCCCCCCAATGAAAAGCAGGGGTGCCACTAGCACGTCGAGGGACAACACAATAAGTGTCAGGGGCCCAAGATTGTTCAACTGCCTCCCAGCATACATCAGGGGATTACCAACAAACCCCTGGCTGTCTTCAAGCAGGCACTGGACAGGCACCTAAAGTCGGTACCTGACCAGCCAGGCTGTGGTTCGTACGTTGGACTGGGTGCGGCAAGCAGTAACAGCCTGGTTGATCAGGCTCTGGTCCAACATGAGGCCTGGTCAAAGACCGGGCCGCAGGGGCGTTGACACCTGGAATTCTCTCTAGGTAAACTCCAGGTATCCAGGTATGGGTCCTGTCACAACTATCAAGAAAGCGTTTTAGTTCAGGGTTAATATTGAAATTTATGGTTCTGTACATGTAGGTTGCACAGTAGTAAGTGTGGATGTTCTGGACAGTGAGTAAATTTAGGTCTTTGAAGAGTGGGGGGGGAGGGGGTGTTGCCTGGGATTGAATTGCGTGATAATTCTTACTGCAGCTTCTTGTTGAGTTAATATTGGTTTTAGGTGAGTTGTTGCTGTTGATCCCCAAGCACATATGGCATAGGTGAGGTAGGGATAGATGAGTGAATAGTATAGTGTGAGTAGGGCTGATTGAGGTACATAGTAACGTATCTTGGAGAGGATCCCAACCGTTTTTGGATACTTTTTTTGCTATGTGGTTGATATGGGTGCTGAAATTCAGGTTGCTCTCCAGGTGTAGGCCCAGGAATTTGCCCTCATTGTGTTTAGCAATAGGAGTGTTGTCAATCATTATGTTCAGTTGTGCAACACCTGTTCTGTTCCCAAACATAATGTAGAAGGTTTTGTCAGTGTTAAGTGTAAGTTTGTTGGCTGTCATCCAGGTTGATATTTTTAGTAGCTCTTCATTAACAATGGTGTAGAGTCTACCTGGAGAGAATTCCAGGGGTCAACGCCCCCGCGGCCCGGTCTGTGACCAGGCCTCATGTTGGACCAGAGCCTGATCAACCAGGCTGTTACTGCTGGCCGCACGCAGTCCAACGTACGAACCACAGCCTGGCTGGTCAGGTACCGACTTTAGGTGCCTGTCCAGTGCCTGCTTGAAGACAGCCAGGGTGTGGAAACTTTTTTAGTCACTAAAGGTTCCACAGGGTAAGGGAGCCGTCAGGAGCCTTACACACCGAGGATCGGCCCTCGGAGTTTATAAACCCACACACCCAACAAAACATATGCACACTCCAGCTGATGACGGTGACT
>WNWK01045676.1:0-14624 GCA_009830355.1 Cherax destructor | reverse complement strand
GGGACACATGAATCTGGGGAAATGGGGAAGGGGACACAGATGGACTCCTGGACACATAAACCTGGGGAAAGTAGGACTAGTGTACGATAGGAAGTGTGGAAGGGAGAATATCTGAGGGGACACAGATGGACTCCTGGACACATGAACCTGGGAAAGGCTTAGATGCTAGAGTTGAGATTACTGAGTGTAGGATTTGAAGTGGGGAAGGGAGAATATCTGAGGGGACACAGATGGACTCCTGGACACATGAACCTGGGGAAGGTAAGATTACTGAGTGTAGGATAGGAAGTGAGGAAGGGACACAGTGAGTGAGGGGACACAGATGGACTCCTGGACACATGAACCTGGAGAAGGCTTAGATGCTAGAGTTGAGATTACTGAGTGCAGGATTTGAAGTGGGGAAGGGAGAATATCTGAGGGGACACAGATGAACTCCTGGGGAAAGCATCAAAAACACAGTAAGCGGGGAGGGGGGGTGGACATTAAAGACGAACCACTGGCCTCCACGTGGCAAACTACTACTAATAATAATCATAATTATAATAATAATTTTTTTTTTATTATTAACACATCGGCCGATTCCCACCAAGGCAGGGTGGCCCGAAAAAGAAAAACTTTCATCATCATTCACTCCATCACTGTCTTGCCAGAAGGGTGCTTTACACTACAGTTATAAAACTGCAACATTAACACCCCTCCTTCAGAGTGCCGGCACTGTACTTCCCATCTCCAGAACTCAAGTCCGGCCTGCCGGTTTCCCTGAATCCCTTCATAAATGTTACTTTGCTCACACTCCAACAGCACGTCAAGTATTAAAAACCATATGCCTCCATTCACTCCTATCAAATACGCTCACACATGCTTGCTGGAAGTCCAAGCCCCTCGCACACAAAACCTCCTTTACCCCCTCCCTCCAACCTTTCCTAGGCCGACCCCTACCCCGCCTTCCCTCCACTACAGATTTATACACTCTCGAAGTCACTCTGTCTCGTTCCATTCTCTCTACATGTCCAAACCACCTCAACAACCCTCCTCAGCTCTCTGGACAATCGTTTTGGTAATCCCCACCTCCTCCTAATTTCCAAACTCCGAATTCTCTGCATTATATTCACACCACACATTGACCTCAGACATGACATCTCCACTGCCTCCAGCCTTCTCCTCGTTGCAGCATTCATCACCCATGCTTCACACCCATATAAGAGCGTTGGTATAACTATACTCTCATACATTCCCTCTTTACTTCCATGGACAAGGTTCTTTGTCTCCACAGACTCCGAAGTGCTCCACTCACCCTTTTCCCCTCATCAATTCTATGATTCACCTCATCCTTCATAGACCCATCCGCCGACATGTCCACTCCCAAATATCTGAATACATTCACCTCCTCCATACTCTCTCCCTCCAATCTGATATCCAATCTTTCGTCACCTATTCTTTTTGTTATCCTCATCACCTTACTCTTTCCTATATTCACTTTCAATTTTCTTCTTTTACACACCCTACCAAATTCATCCACCAACCTCTGCAGCTTCTCTTCAGAATCTCCCAAAAGCACAGTGTCATCAGCAAAAAGCAACTGTGACAACTCCCACTTTGTATTTGCTTTTTATCTTTTAGCCCAACACCTCTTGCCAAGACCCTCGCATTCACTTCTCTTACAACCCCATCTATAAATATATTGAACAACCACGGTGACATCACACATCCTTGTCTAAGGCCCACTTTTACTGGGAAATAGTCCCTTCCCTCCTACACACTCTAACCTGAGCCTCACTATCCTCATAAAAACTCTTCACTGCTTTCAGTAACCTTCCTCCTATTCCATACACCTGCAACATCTGCCACATTGCCCCCTATCTACCCTATCATATGCCTTTTCCAAATCCATAAATGCCACAAAAACATCTTTACCCTTATCCAAATACTGTTCACCTATATGTTTCACTGTAAACACTTGGTCTACACACCCCTACCTTTCCTAAAGCCCCTTGTTCATCTGCTATCCTGCTTTCTGTTTTACTCTTAATTCTTTCAATAATAACTCTACCATACACTTTACCAGGTACACTCAACAGACTTATTCCCCTATAATTTTTGCACTCTCTTTTGTCCCCTTTGCCTTTATACAAAGGAACAATACACGCTCTCTGCCAATCCCTAGGTACCTTACCCTCTTCCATACATTTATTAAATAATAGCACCAACCACTCCAAAATTATATCCCCACCTGCTTTTAACATTTCTATCTTTATCCCATCAATCCCAGCTGCCTTACCCCTTTCATTCTACCCACTGCCTCACGAACTTCCCCTACACCCACAATTGGCTCTTCCACACTCCTACAAGATGTTATTCCTCCTTGCCCTACACACGAAATCACAGCTTCCTGTCTTCATCAACATTTAACAAATCCTCAAAATATTCTCTCCATCTTCCCGATACCTCTAACTCTCCATTTAATAAATCTCCTCTCCTATTTTTAACTGTCAAATCCATTTGTTCTCTAGGCTTCCTCAACTTATTAATCTCATTCCAAAACTTTTTCTTATTTTCAACAAAATTTGCTGATAACATCTCACCCACTCTCTCATCTGCTCTCTTTTTACATTGCTTCACCACTCTTTTAACCTCTCTTTTTCTCTCCATATACTTTTCCCCTCCTTGCATCACTTCTACTTTGTAAAAACCTCTCATATGCTAACTTTTTCTCCCTTACTACTCTCTTTACATCATCATTCCACCAATCGCTCCACTTCCTCCCGCACCCACTCGCCTGTAACCACAAACTTCTGCTGAACACTCTAACACTACATTTTTAAATCTACCCCATACATTTTCGACCCCATTGCCTACACTCTCACTAGCCCATCTATCCTCCAATAGTTGTTTATATCTTACCCTAACTGCCTCATCTTTTAGTTTATAAACCTTCACCTCTCTTTACTTACTGATTCTATTTTCCTTGTATCCCATCTACCTTTTACTCCCACTGTAGCTATAACTAAAAAGTGATCTGATATATCTGTAGCCCCTCTATAAACATGTACATCCTGAAGTCTACTCAACAGTCTTTTATCTATCAATACATAGTCCAACAAACTACTGTCATTACGCCCTACATCATATCTTGTATACTTATTTATCCTCTTTTTCTTAAAATATGTATTACCTATAACTAAACCCCGTTCTATACAAAGTTCAATCAAGGGCTCCCATTATCATTTACACCTGGCACCCCAAACTTACCTACTACACCCTCTCTGCATGTTTCTCCCACTTTAGCATTTAGGTCCCCTACCACAATTACTCTCTCATTTGGTTCAAAAGTTCCTATACATTCGCTTAACATCTCCCAAAATCTCTCTCTCTCCTCTACACTCCTCTCTTCTCCAGGTGCATACACGCTTATTATGACCCACTTTTCGCATCCGACCCTTATTTTAATCCACATAATCCTTGAATTTACACATTTATATTCCCTCTTTTCCTTCCATAACTGATCCTTCAACATTATTGCTACCCTTCCTTAGCTCTAACTCTCTCAGATACTCCTGACTTAATCCCATTTATTTCTCCCCACTGAAACTCGCCTACCCCCTTCAGCTTTGTTTCGCTTATTGCCAGGACATCCAACTTCTTTTCATTCATAACATCGGCAATCATCTCTTTCTTATCATCCGCACTACATCCACGCACATTCAGACAACCCAATTTTATAAAGTTTTTCTTCTTCTCGTTTTTAGTAGATTTGTACAGGAGAAGGGGTTACTAGCCCATTGCTCCCGGCATCTTAGTCGCCTCATACGACACGCATGGCTTACGGAGGAAAGATTCTTTTCCACTTCCCCATGGACAATAGAGAAAATAAAAGGAACAAGAGCTATTAAGAAAAAGAAGAAAAACCTAGATGTGTGTATGTATATATATGCATGTGTATGCCAGTGTAGTGTGACCTAAAGTGTAAGTAGAAGTAGCTAGATATACCTGTTATCCAGCGTGTTTATGAGACAGAAAAAAGACACCAGCAATCCTACCATCATGTAAAACAGTTTCATGTTTCTGTTTCACAGTCACCTGGCAGGACGGTAGTACCTCCCTGGGTGGTTGCTGTCTACCAACCTACTACCTAAGATAATATTTATATATAATGCGGAGATCGATCCATGTAAACGTTTCCTTACACCTGCTGTTCCTGTTCACCTAGCAGTAAGTAGGTACCTGGGTGTTCTATATAGTATATATTTTTATTTAGTATGTCAGTAATGTCAGCTAGGTCTGTACTTGTACAGTACTTGTAGAAAAATGAGATTATTACAGAGCTTTATCAAGGTAAGCTGATTAGCTGTATTTTGAGCAACACCTAGCCTATACGTGAAGTTTTTCTCTGTTCAAACATAAGTGACATCACACATTTTTATCTAAGTCTCAGTGACATCACGCATCGTTATCAGAGATTCACACTTCACTT
The DNA here is from genome assembly GCA_009830355.1 of Cherax destructor. Taxonomy (NCBI): domain Eukaryota; kingdom Metazoa; phylum Arthropoda; class Malacostraca; order Decapoda; family Parastacidae; genus Cherax; species Cherax destructor. The sequence continues at coordinate 10,153 of WNWK01045676.1, read as the reverse complement.
TCTAAGACTCAGTGACATCACTAATCGTTAACTAAGACTCAGTGACACCACTCATCGTTGTCTAAGACTCACAATTCCAAGTGTTTTAACTATTTTACTATAGTGACAAGTTTGTCTCCACACACACTTAATGGGTAATATTCTGTCCGTAAGAAGCATCAACCATTACGTATTGACGCCGTTCAGAAGAGGAAGACTCGATTATATTAAAGATTTTCCTTCAGGAACGCCTCATAGAGTAAGTAGAGTGGACCGTAAAGACTAACCACTGACCTCCAGGTGGCTGGGTCTGGTAACCCAGAACTAACTCTGAGGTTGACAGCATCCGCAAACTCTTAACTTTTTTATGCCACAGTGTTGCCTTATATCTCAGAGTAGTAACAACATATATCAAAACTATTGTGAGTTAATTGTGTATGAGTAATTACACGCAAATAACATCAGTCTGAATGACAATAATAATACAATAAAAATATAAGTTAGAAGTATTCCAGGGAGACTTGACCCGGTGACCCAACACACTTTACCTGGTGACCCAACACACTTTACCTCCCGATGATCCAACATGGCCACCAGGCTTCCTACGTTTTTTTAGACTGTTTTATTTTCTTTCTGGGAGGAAGGGTTGTATTGTTTGGCTATATTTTGTTTTGTCATATATTTTATTATGTAATATCATGTTGCATTATGTTAATAAGCTGTTAACATAACATGGAGATAAGTGAATACCGACACGATGGAGAAGTAGACTCGCATGCAGTATAATGCGATTCTTTATTGACAACGCTTCGTCCACACAGTGGACTTTATCAAGTTACAAACAGATCTACCTGAGCAGAGTACGTGAGTATATATAGGAAGCATAGTGACGCGAAGGGTCAGATGGAGAGAGTTGATTATTGAGAAGAGGTTGGATTTGACAAAGACCTACCCAGCATGGGCCAGTAGGTTTGTTGCTGTTTAGGACAACGTTGAAGAAATATCCTGGCAAGAGGTTCAGCTATGTTGTAAAAGCTTCGTTTTAAAGTCTAGCGAAAACCGACCAACCAGCAGGATCTTCTCCACTTGTACTCTCACCACAACACCAAAACTAAACGTAGCGTTGTCATAACCTTCTTCCTTCGTGTCCTCCGATTCTGTAGCAGTGAATTCCTTGAGGCAGAAAAGAATGAGGAAGCCAGTTTATATAGGCGAGCGGGAAAATGGACGAGAACAAGAGAGGAAGTAGTGGTAGGTAGGTAATGGAGATAGTAGTAGAAGAAATAGTTAAGTAAAAGGACACAAATGCAACTAATGTGATATTTTATTGTGGCAACGTTTCGCTCTCCAGGAGCTTTCTCAAGCCGTAATGGCTTGACAAAGCTCCTGGAGAGCGAAACGTTGCCACAATAAAATGTCACATTAGTTGCATTTGTGTCCTTTTACTTAACATATTGTCGGTAATTCTACCAATATTATTACAGAAGAAATAGTGATGGCGGTGGAAAGTAGGGAGAGTAGTTTAGTGGCAAACGACAGAGAGAAAACGGGGTGAATGGTGAAGGGAGGCAAAAGTAAAGGTAGTAGCAATAGTAGAGGAAAGGGAGGGAGAGGACTAAGTAGAAGTGGGGTCAGTCTAAAGACAAGAAAAAAGAATCTGTATTGACAAAGCCACTGGATGGCGAAACGTCTACAATAAAGATACCCATGTGTCTAATTTTCATCATACCATTCATGAACAAGAAAAAGGAACACTGCAGGAGCACGCAATTGGTAGGACCAAAATCAGGGAGGGGATGTGGGAGAACTGACTAACAGGACACATAGACCGAGGAAAGGTTATGACGAGTGTTACTGAACAGGAAAAAAGCATCTAGAAGAACCTGATGGTTAACAAGGAGTAGAGTCAAAGGTTGAAGATGGGAACAGTAGAAAAAAGAAAGGCATGACTAGTGTGTCATAACCTACAAGAGACAACGTTTTTTTAGTCACTGAAACATTCAAAAAGTAAACGCTATCTGTAGAGGAGCCGTACTAGAAAGTGGTCATACAAGGCTTGTCCAGGACATTCATAGACGGTGACCGTCTGAAAGTGGTCTGGTTGTCAGGAACAGAGAGGGACCAGTCTCAAAGTACTATATAATCCTCCCAGGAGACAAACTTATGAGACTTGTCACCCGCTTGAACCATGTTACTAGTCACTGGAACACAAATTGAGACGGTGACCCGTCTGGAAAGTGGTCTGGCTTGTCCAGGAACAGATGAGAGATTTGGTTCACTGCAAAATGGGGAATTTTATCCTCAAGCTTTTGACATTTGAAAATCATGGTATCCAGCAAAATGGAATTTTATCCTCAAGCTTTTGACATTTCAAGGAATATTTCTAGCAATGTGAATGTTATTATTATCCTCATCATCATCATTATTATAATATTATTGATATGAAAGCATTAAATATTCAGCATTGACATAAGTTAAGTAAAGTCCCACTTTGTAAGTCTATAAAGATTCTTACAGTGTAGAGATACATGTATCATTAATCAAAACTATAACACGAAAGTGAAGACCACAAGACCAGTGTAGTGTTACTCTTCTGATCTACACCCAAGACCAGTGAAGTGGTTACTCTTCTGATCTACACCCAAGACCAGTGTAGTGTTACTCTTCTGATCTACACCCAAGACCAGTGTAGTGTTACTCTTCTGATCTACACCCAAGACCAGTGAGTGTTACTCTTCTGATCTACACCCAAGACCAGTGTAGTGTTACTCTTCTGATCTACACCCAAGACCAGTGTAGTGTTACTCTTCTGATCTACACCCAAGACCAGTGAAGTGGTTACTCTTCTGATCTACACCCAAGACCAGTGTAGTGTTACTCTTCTGATCTACACCCAAGACCAGTGTAGTGTTACTCTTCTGATCTACACCCAAGACCAGTGTAGTGTTACTCTTCTGATCTACACCAAGACAGTGTAGTGTTACTCATCTGATCTACACCAAGACCAGTGTAGTTTACTCTTTGATCTACACCAAGACAGTGTAGTGTTACTCTTTGATCTCTCCCAACAGTGTAGTGTTACTCTTCTGATCTACACCCAAGACCAGTGTAGTGTTACTCTTTTGATCTACACCCAAGACCAGTGTAGTGTTACTCTTCTGATCTCTACACCTAAGACTAGTGTAGTGTTACTCTTCTGATCTACACCTAAGACAGTGTAGTGTTACTCTCTGATCTCTACACCTAAGACCAGTGTAGTATTACTCTTTTGATCTACACCTAAGATCAGTGTAGTGTTACTCTTCTGATCTCTACACCTAAGACCAGTGTAGTGTTACTCTTCTGATCTCTACACCTAAGACTAGTGTAGTGTTACTCTTCTGATCTACACCCAAGAAATTTCTCCAATCTTCTCCTCTAATCTAGTTATCTTAAATTTCGATCACTACTCTCACAAATCATGTAACGGTTTAAATCTCGTGATTCAACTGTCAAGAGTCACGATTAGTTTATACCTTTATTGGATACATAAACCATACCAATATACACTGGAGATTACTTCTAATTGCATACTATAGCCTGAACACACCGCTAAAGTTTCCTTCACATAAATCTACATCGCTCACAAAACAAATTCATAATACTGAAAATATTCCTGGAGGAACGTGACTCAAGTTGAATTTTCTGATTAAATTGCCCAAACAACGTTGAAGTTTGCTTGACATAAACTTGCTAGTCTATGTAATTGAAGACCCTGAAGTCAATATTTTATCAGTCTGATACCTGTTTAACACTTCAAATTATTTTATGTACAACTGGTTTTCTACTTATCTTAAGGCACTTCACTGTAGTGTCTTTTCTTAGAGTGCACTTTCACTGAGATGTCTTACTGTAGATGTCTTTGTCTTAAGTCCAACTTTTCACTGTATGATTCTTTCTCGAGTTTCCTATATTGCTTTATGTTCCATTGTTCATCTTTGTTTCACTTTTCCATAGCCATGTAATGCTTATGCTCCTTTATCTTGACATTGTCTTACGACAACAGTAGATGATAATTTTTTTGTACAAAAAGTGATGTTTTGTCTTTGTAAGTTATAACTGAAATTGTCTTTAGTCATCATTATTTATGTCTTTGTTCAGTAGTCGTTGACATTATATTATTCCAGTTATCATTGTATTTTCATAGGTCAAACCAAGTCAGTGACATAAATGTTTTCTTTTCTAAATGAATCTTATTATTGCCTCTAAATTTACAAATTAGTGTATTAAAAAATGTATTCTACTTACTATTTCTTGTTTTACCCAAGAACATTGTAGAGTTGAGCCACAGTAGACGTGAGTACCAGTAGACGTGATCTAGAGTGTATTTGAGCCACAGTAGACGTGAGCCACAGTAGACGTGTGGAGGATGGGCTCCTACGATAACGTGGACTGTATGTTACTTAATACTACTTAGCTTATTGATGAATCCAAGATGTCGCAGCCGCCACCAACACCTTCTCAGGGAATCCATATATTGCCACACTCTCCACAGGGCTGTATGGAAAAAATATCAAGGGATTATAATTATTGCCCCAAAGGAGCGTATGTCCATATTTCAGTCTTAGATGGACTGAAAGGCGTTTTACTCACTGTTTTGGACTAAAAAGTCCACGCATAACCGCCGTCCCTAGGTAAAAATTTGAATGTTCTTGAATACAAGAACTGCGCAGTCCCCTGTTTTGACCAGAACATCAAATTCTTACCTTGCTCGTGTAACTTTGAGCGATGGTGTTGGCTCCACCATATACGGCGGAAATGCTGTCTTGATTGTAGAATGCCGCTGAAGAATCACCGTCTTGTTTCGATGGAGTTCACTTGCGATTGTCTCTACTTTTCTCCTTTTTGCAGTCTGAAGCTGCGCACACTTCTGAATATACTGCAATGTTGATGTTATACACTAAACGCGCTGGAACAGAGTTCTTATCTTATTTCCCGACGTTAGTGGAGATTAAATGATATAACGGACGCGAACGAGTAATGTCTATGTTGATTTACGTCGCCTCGCGCCGCATGACCCCTAGAGTCGTATGACCCGTTCTTGCGGTGGCCAAATTCAATCTGACCGCTCGTGCTGCCTTTTGCAGTCTCGTGCAGCTATGTGGTGCCACGAGGTGCCTCGTGGTGCTGTGGTCAGCACAATTCTTGACACACTGTTGACAGTACATCTGGCTTGAATTAAATTGTTTATGCAGCCAGACGCGCCTCCTCTGGCCCTTTCCTAAGGGTGGAAAGGGTGAGGGCCCTTACTAAGGGTAGTAAGGGCCTTTTGGAGAATTTTCTCCACAAGACGTAAGCCACAGTATATGTGAGTTACAGTAGACGTGAGCCACAGTAGACGTGAGCCACAGTAGACGTGAGCCATAGTAGACGTGAGCCACAGTAGACGTGAGCCACAGTAGACGTGAGCCACAGTAGACGTGAGCCACAGTAGACGTGATCCACAGTAGACGTGAGCCACAGTATATGTGAGCCACAGTATATATGAGCCACAGTAGATGTGAGCCACAGTAGATGTGAGCCACAGTATTGGAGCTACAGTATATATTAAGCTTTGTTTATATTAGCCACATCGTATATCAGTTTTCTTTGATGTGAGTCACCGAAGATGTGTGCTACAGTAGATGTTAACCACATTATATATGAGCCAAAGTAGATATGAACCACAGTAGATGTCAGTCACAGTAAATGTCAGGCACAGTAGATGTCAGTCACAGTAGACGTGAGTCACAGTAGACATGAGGCACAGATGTCAGCCACAGTAGATGTCAGTCACAGTAGATGTGAGCTACAGTAGATGTCAGTCACAGCAGATAAGTCACAGTTGATATGAGCCACAGAAGCTAAGCAGCATCGTTCAATTTCAAAGGTCATTAACAGGTGTAGTTGTGTCACCAGGGTACTTAAGTGATACTAAGTGCTGGGTACTTAGTTATGTGGTACCATTATTTTAGTAGTTTTTAAGGAGGTACCATCACCATGTTTCGCAAATAGCTGGTGAACTTAGTAGAGTGGTATTTTTAAATGGGTACTTTGTAAACTGGCACAATAACTTGGATATTTGATAAGATTGTATTATTACCTTGGCACTTAGTAAGTTGGTATCATCACCTGTGTACCTAGTACAGCGGTAGTTTCATATAGGTACTTGATAAAGTGGTACCATCGCCAGAATACTTAGGTGGAATGATCAACAAGTTACTTAGTAATCAGACACAGTGTTCAAGGTATCTTAAGAAAGTGGTTCACTCCCACTTTGTAATGTGGTATCATCACCTATTTAGTAAGTTGATTCCATTATATGGGAAGTGGGTCAAGTGGTGTTACCTTCCAAGTTAAACTCAGTTCATAGGAAAAGAAAAATTACGGAAAACTCTGATTTCACTTCCGTTTTGGCACACGTAAATTATAAGACAGTCAACTCTCCCAGAAAATCAAAAGAATCTAAACAGTGTATATGCTTTTAAACATGAACAACCTTAGTAATGTGATGGCAAACTCATTAATCATTCTTGTTCCACACTTTACTAACATAAATAATAACATCTTACACTTCGCCTTGTAAATGAAGTCAATACCTAATCCATACTTGAGATAATGATTCATTGTCCTCTTTATAAACAGTATATGTCTATAAAATAAACATCTTTTGTTTAAACCACAAGTACTTGTGCAAAAGAATATTCTTTAAAAGACGACTATCAAGTCGAAACGTTAATATTTAAACTTAAAAGCTCACTCGAGGCTGTGGAGCCTGTCTCAACCACACCATTGTTATTGCTATTGTACCAACTATACTATTGTTACTGAAGTGACCTCGTCATTGGATATAGAGATAATTAGCAGTTTATGTCTCAAGTCTAAACATAGGCTGTGTCTTAATGATACAATATGACAAAATACACAAAATGTATAAAATATGAATAAGTGTAAAAATTAGTTAACGCACAAGGCTCTAGCTTCAGTTAACACACAAGACTCTAGCTTCAGTTAACACACAAGGCTCTAGCTTCAGTTAACACACAAGGCTCTAGCTTCAGTTAACACACAAGGCTCTAGCTTCAGTTAACACACAAGACTCTAGCTTCAGTTAACACACAAGACTCTAGCTTCAGTTAACACACAAGGCTCTAGCTTCAGTTAACACATAAGGCTCTAGCTTCAGTTAACACACAAGGCTCTAGCTTCAGTTAACACACAAGGCTCTAGCTTCAGTTAACACACAAGGCTCTAGCTTCAGTTAACACACAAGGCTCTAGCTTCAGTTAACACACAAGACTCTAGCTTCAGTTAACACACAAGACTCTAGCTTCAGTTAACACACAAGACTCTAGCTTCAGTTAACACACAAGGCTCTAGCTTCAGTTAACACACAAGGTTCTAGCTTCAGTTAAGACACAAGACTTTAGCTTCAGTTAACACACAAGGCTCTAGCTTCAGTTAACACACAAAGCTCTAGCTTCAGTTAACACACAAGGCTCTAGCTTCAGTTTACACACAAGACTCTAGCTTCCGTTAACACACAAGACTCTAGCTTCAGTTAACACACAAGGCTCTAGCTTCAGTTAACACACAAGTCTCTAGCTTCAGTTAACACACAAGGCTCTAGCTTCAGTTAACACACAAGACTCTAGCTTCAGTTAACACACAAGACTCTAGCTTCAGTTAACACACAAGACTCTAGCTTCAGTTAACACACAAGGCTCTAGCTTCAGTTAACACACAAGGCTCTAGCTTCAGTTAACACACAAGACTCTAGCTTCAGTTAACACACAAGGCTCTAGCTTCAGTTAACACACAAGGCTCTAGCTTCAGTTAACACACAAGGCTCTAGCTTCAGTTAACACACAAGGCTCTAGCTTCAGTTAACACACAAGGCTCTAGCTTCAGTTAACACACAAGGCTCTAGCTTCAGTTAACACACAAGGCTCTAGCTTCAGTTAACACACAAGGCTCTAGAATCAGGAAAATATCCTGACGACCACCGAGAATTGATTGCAATGTTTATTTTCTTCCTAGAATCAAAGATTCCTGGGTGCCGTTTCAAACGTTCGGGAGCAATACCTCAGGCAATACATCAGGCAATATATCAGGCAATACATCAGGCAATACATCAGGCAATACATCAGGCAATACATCAGGCAATACATCAGGCAATACATCAGGCAATATATCCTTCTGGTATTCAAACATTGCCTCAGCTTTCGAGACTGTTGTTGAAATTACGTTATACATCAGCTTTTTACTTTAAGAACCTCGCAAACATCAGATTCGGTATAACCATTCACATGTAAAAAAATGCCATAAGTATAAGTTTTTTAATGTAAATCAATATCGCATAATTTATGAGGTATCATGTGTGAATGGGATCATCCAACACATTTTCTGGTAAGTGAAAAGTAAGCTTGAAATTGCCATTATTATTTAATCATTTGCGACCACTGTCAGCCTCAGAGTTATCTCTGAGTTACCAGACATTAAACGTGGAGGCCAGTGGTTCGTCTTTAAGGTCCACCCATCCACTTACTGCTTTTATGATGCTTTCCCCAGGTCCATGTGTCCAGGAGTCCATCTGTGTCCCCTCAGATATTCTCCCTTCCTCACTTCCCCAAGGTCTGTCTCAGGAACCAGTACCCTTCTCTTTCCCAGGTCCATGTGTAAAGGAGTTCATCTGTCCGCCTCAGATATTCACCCTTCCTCACTTCCCTTAGGTTATCTTCCAGCCTCAGCCTTCCCCAGGTTATGTATCCCGGAGTCAGCTATTTTAGCCACCCCCAGTGATCTAGCTGGATGAGAACGAGGCCTTGTCTAGCTGGCCTACGGTAGAGACTGTCCAGGAGGTGACACACAGAAAACTGCGTCCAGTAATTACACCCACCAAGACAGCCACGACCGTACACCAGCTAGACGCAGCCAAGCTACCCTCCAGTTCCCCCACCAAGGTGACGCCATTCAATGGAAATTTGGGAGTTCTATTTATGTTATACGATTCACCTACATTAAATATAAGACTTTTTATACTTAATCAGCAGCTTAAGTGTGTTTGTGAATGTTTTCTTATGTGTGGATGAGTACTCGTGTGGTAATCTTTTTGTCCACCTCCACGAGAACTGTAATAAGTGTTGAACTTTATATTTTTATTTGGTTATTTGTCTTATGTATTTGCAAGACGAGCAGTTACAAGCGCATAATGGATATAAGTTACTTTGACTTTTTTTTTTTTTTTTTGGGGGGGGGGTTATCCTGGGTAATTTGCACATATGTTACTATGTATGATAATCTGTGTAACTAAATAAACTTACTTAAACACACACTTATTTTCACACTCATTTGCGCATTTCCTCAAAGGAAACCTGCGGATTTATCATCATTGCATAAAGGCAAAAAACAACGCTCGCCCGCACACACACACGTAAATATGTATGATTGAATCAGTGAACATACCTACAAGAGTGTAACAGCTTTCTAGAGTGTGAATAATGTGATAAGATCAAGAATCTTACAATTTAAATTTGAATGCTGGGTGATTTTACTGGAAGGTGTGTGAGTGAGGGTAGCAATCAGCTGGTCAGTGCCGGCGACAGTGTTGACACAAATAATCAAAACAATCATATTTAATGGGTCAAGATTTGTTATGACCATAACACTAAAGGAAAAAGCGTGAATACCAAGTTTTTTATGCATGATAAAATCTACGGAGGGAGTTACAAAGTGAAGATCATAGCAGCCACCACCAGGAGCCGCCATTGTTGTGCAGACGACGTCACTTGTCTATGTGTGGCAGCAATTTTTGGTTGGTGTCTAAAGTGTGAATGTCTCGCCCTGCTGGTTGTATGCTATACCATCACTCTCTCCCTAACTTTTAGTGCCAGCAGATAGATAGGAATAACCTTGACAATATTTAGTAAGTGATTTTAAATCTTCAGAAGAGTTGTGTAGCCTAGCGACCTCCCCCTCCTTTTTTCTCAAAGAACGACAAGCTAGTAAACGTGCACGCACACACTAACACACGTGTACACCAGTAAGTATTATAATAGTAAATATTAGTATACATTAATAAGGATTAGCAAGAAATATTTCTATAATCTCCAAAAGAGTAGCGTAGCCTAGCGTGATAAAGCGACCCCCTACCTTT
>WNWK01045675.1:0-14625 GCA_009830355.1 Cherax destructor | reverse complement strand
GTGATAAAAAAAAAAAATTTAAAAAAAAAAAAAAAAAAAAAAGTCTACACCCGGTCACAACTGAATGAGTTTTTGGGCCCCCAAAATTTTTTAATTGTTGGGTCACACACACAAAACATACACACTTACATATACAAAAAAAAGTGATTTCAATCACAAAGAGTTTTTTTTGGGGGGAAAACCGGGAGCCCCATGGGGTCTAATCATGGAGGGGCCAAGATGATGGATGGGTACTGGAAAACCTCATGCATCAACATGGGGGGAAAAACACTACCAGAGAGAGAGGGGGGGATGATCCAGCAAGACTCGACCTAGTTTTCCCCCTTTTGAGTAGTTCGGACATCGAGGATATCACGTAAAAAGGCCCCTTGGAGCTAGTGTTTTTTTTGGGGTTCCCCTGGTTTTGATTATATAGTTGAGCTAAAAGGGGGGAGAGGGGGCAGGAATAGGAAGGGAGAAACGGAAAAAAAAAAAAGGGGGGGGACTACCGGGCATAAAAAATTCCCCCACAAGACGTTCAGTGGGAGAGGGGGTTTGGCAGGAAAACCAGTAAAAGAAAGGGGGGGAAATTTTGTGACAACCAAAAAAAAAGGGGAGGCAGGGGGGGAGGTTTGTCCCCAAAAAAAAAGTAATGGGAAGCCCAAAAACCGAGTCCTTGGTTCACCCCAGAGGTGTAGGGGAGGCAAAAAAGAAAAAATTTAGAGAATGGAAAAAGTACAGAAAAAAAAGGACCCAGGAAAATAAAGTTTTTTAGCCGAAGAGCCAAAAACGAATAAAAAAGGAAAAAAAGGGGAGGCTAAAGCGACAATATGAAAATGATATAGAAAAAAAAAGTCAAGTCTGACCCGAAGCTGCTGTATAGCCACATCAGGAGGAAAACAACAGTCAAGGACCAGGTAATCAGGCTGAGAAAGGAAGGTGGGGAGTTCACAAAAACGACCAAGAGGTATGGGGGGGAGCTCAACATGAGATTTAAAAAGTATTTACGGGGAGACAGGAAGGACTGGGGGAAAATTTCCCAAAAGGGGGGAGGTATACCAACAAGTGCTGGATGAAATACACACAAAGGGGGGAGGTGAAGAAGCTCATGTGAACTAAACCCCGGCGGTGGGACGACAACTTTTCCCCCGTGGGTCCTTAGAGAGGGAGCAGAGATGTTGTGTGTGCCCTCCACAAATCTTCAAAATCCATTGAAACGGGAAAAACTACCTGGGGGGGGCAAATGTCCCCCAATTTTTTAAAAAAGGAACCCCCCACGAGGCATTAAACTGGGGGACCTGTGTACTGACGGTATAGTATCCCAAAGTCAGGGAAAAGATCATCGGGGGGAAAAATGGTGGAGCACCAAAAAAGACACAAGCTTAAAAAAACGAAAACCCAAAAAAAGGGTTTTGGGGGGAAAAGGGGAAACCCCCCGCCCCCAAACCTACTGCAGTTTTATGACAAGGTAACAGAAGTAAGACACGAGGGGAGGGGGGGGAAACTTTTTTTTTTTGGGAAAAACGTTCGACACAGTTCCTCACAAGAGATTAATCAAAATTTTTAAGAGGATCAGGCAAACGAACAGGAAAAGCATTTGCAATGGATAAAAAAAATTTTATCGACAGGAGGCAACAACGAGTCATGGAGTGACAAATGTCAGAGTGGGCACCGTGACAGTGGATTTCCCAAAAAGGGGGTCCCCCCTAGGACCTGCTGTTTTTGGTATATGTGAATTTTTATAACGGAAGGGATGGGAAAAAAGAAGTGTCCCTGTTTGCAGATGATGTGAAGTTAATGAGGGGAAAAACAAATCAGTCGAGGATCAGGCAGGGGAAAAAAAAGAGACCTGGACGGGGTGCAAAAATGGTCCAGTAACTGGCTCCTTGAATTTAACCCTGAAATGTAAAGTCATGAATATCGGGAAGGGCAAAGAAGACCGCAGACAGAGTATAGTCAGGTGGCCAAAAGGACCTAAACCTCACTCAAAAAAAAGATCTTGGGGGGAGTATAATACCGGCACATCTCCTGGGGGGACACATCAATCAGATAACTGCTGCAGCATACGGGCGGGGGGGGGGAAACCAAAAAGGGTTCCCCAAAAACCCCACCAAAAGGGGAAAAAAATTTAAAAACTCTGTATCCATATTTCGTCAGGCCCATACTGGGGATGCAGCCCGTTTTTGGGAACCCCCCCCTGGGCAAGCACGCCGAAATTGGGGAAAAAACAAAGGTTTGCAACAAGACTAGTCCCCCCGCCTAAAGGGGTTTTTCCCGAAGAAAAAGGTTTAAAGGGGGAAAAAAGGGCCCGACGACACTTTTTTGGGGGGGGGAGGGGGGTTTTTGGGGGGCATGATAACGACATATAAAATAATTTTGGGGGGAAAAGATAAGGTGGACAGAGACAAGATGTTCCCCCGGAAAAGGGGGGGCAGAAACAAGGGGGGGCAATTGGGGTTTAAGACTCCTAAGGGGGCAAAGGGGGGGGTTTGGGGAAAAAAATTTCCCCTTTTTTCATAGAGTTGTCAGGAAGTGGGGAAAAACTTGGAAAAAAACATAGTGGAAAGGGAAAGGGAAAACCCCCCATAGTTTTTTAAAAATAGGTTTGATAAAGCTTATGGAGCAGGGGGGAAAAGGACCTAGTAGCAATCAGTGAAAAGGGGGGGGACCATGACTCCACCCCCCCCCAACCCAAAAAAATGATACAAATAGGTGAGTACACACACGCCCCACACAACAGGCCCAGCCCCAAAAAACATGTGCATAGGGGGAAAAAAAACAAAAAGGGACACAAAAACACGCGGGGCCAGGAGCTGAGTCTCGACCCCCCCCCAAACCCCAATTAGGTAGTACAAAAAGGCAATGCTTTATTTACAGGGGTCAAAATTAGGGGATTTTTCCCCCAAAGGTCTGTAATAACCACCGTGGATAAAATACTTTTACATATCTTTTCCCCCTTTTGGTGAGTTCTTTTTAATTTATTAATTTTGTCGCACTCCAGTACATAATGACGAGGGGTGACAAAAAAGAAACCAATACGTGTACAAAATAGAGCTAACTCTTCCACCAACAAATTACAGTCGGTTCCCCGGGGGGGAAGTGTCCTGGGTAAGTAAGTTAGTAAGTTTTTTTCAGTTATACACAAATACAGTTACAGAGATTATCATACATAGGCATATGTGTAGAAAACCTAGAAAAACCCCAAAAAAAATCAGACAGAGTGACTTATTTCCATTGGGGACCCTCTTCCCCATTTACATCAATGACCCCCTGAATGCACCCCAACTACTCAAACCCATATTTTTGCAGATGACACTACATACGTCTTTCTCCCCCCAAAACCAGTCTTTTCTCCAACACAGAAAAAAATGAATTACGAAAAAATCTACCTGGAAGACACAACAAGCTTACTCTTAATACTGACAAAACCTATTTCATTTTTTTTAAAAACCAGGAAAAATTTTGGGGGCAGGAGGTGTGCAGTATTCATATATATCTACGTCTCCCCCCCCAAATTTTTAAACCCCCCCTCCTGGTCCATCTGTCAAGTGCTGCATGAATTTTATAATGAGACCCCCCCTAGCATAATCCCAAAGGGGGGGGGGGAGACTGGAGGGGGGGGCCCCCTTTTTCCCAAAACATAGTCTCTGTCGGCACAAACCCCCTAGCAAAGAACGTTGCAATGCAATTTTTTTTTGGGGAACTTGTTTTTTTTTCCCCTTTGTCTGCAGTAATTTTTTTTGGGGATCAGTTAATATTTATTTAAAAAACTATCGACCCGAATTTTTACTAACACTGGGTCAGTCCCCCTAATGCGCTCATCCTCTGTTCGTATACAAGTGTTACATATAACACACACACACACACACACACACACACACAAAAAATACACACATACACACACACACACACACACCCCCTGGTCAAGCACGTCAAGAAATTAAAAAAGTGCGGGGGTTTTTTAACAAGACTAGTCCCAGAAAAAAGGGATTGTCCTAGAAAAAAGGGTTTTAAGGGGGAAATCTCTGACGACACTAGAGGACGGGGGGGTTTTAAAGGGGAGACATGATAACGACATATAAAATACTGCGAGGAATAGAAAAATTGGCCCCAAACAAAAAAGTTCCAGAGGGGACACAGAAAAAAAGGGGGCACGGGGGGAAATTGAAGACCCTTTAGTAAAAAGGGGTGTTAGGAAGTATATCTTCAGTCATGGGGTTTTCGGGAAAAGGGGGAATAGCCTAAAAAAAGGGGGTAGTGGAGGCGGGAAACCCCCTACATATTTTTTAAAACGAGGTTTGAAAAAAAAAGCTCATGGAGCAGGGAAAGAGAGGGGACCTAGTAAAACAGTAAAAGGGGGGGCCCAAAAGGGGCTATGAATCGCCCCCCAACCACAAATAGGTGATACACACCCCAAAAAAAGTGTTCTGATTTTTTCCCCCAAAAATTCCTTTTTTATGCGCCAAAATTTTAAAACCGCCGAGTTTTTCATCCGCCAGATTACATCCGCCAGGGGGTATTACACCCCCAGTATTACATCCGCCGAGTATTACATCCGCCGAGTATTACATCCCCCAGAATTACATCCCCCCGGGGATTACATCCGCCGGGGGGAAAAATTTCCCCCGTATTACATCCCCCAGTATTATATCCCCCGGTAACATCCCCCAAAAATTTCATCCCCCCCGGTTTTTTTTACGGGGGAAAAAAAAATTTAAAGCGGGGTTGGGGGCCGGGAAAAAAATTTCCCCTCTGAAATTTTTTTTATATGGCCCCGGGGGGGGCGCCCCTTAGTGCCCCATCACACCAGTACATGACGTCACTGCGCTATCACACTTTTTTGACGTCTGTATTATCAAGTTACATGAATGACGCCCGGGATTAATTACAACAGCATGATATCACGGCAATATGAGCACATGTGACTGTAGTCAATGCAGTGACGTATATGTTGCCCCCCCAGAATTTGGGGCCCCCAAAGACAGGATCCTCGCTAACTGAAAAGCCCCCCGGGGGGACGGGGTCCTCGTTAACTGCAGGGGCTGTCGGTGACTGGATCCTCGCTAACTGCATGACTGTCGGGACGGGGTCCTCGCTAACTGCTTTTACTGTCGGGGACTGGATCCTCGGAAACCCCCCCTTTCAAAATAGCGGCCCCCCAGAGCGGCACAGTACGGGGGTTTTCCGGCAAAAAGTAGTGCTGGCCATGTAAAACCGGTTTCCTGGTGTCTGTTGCTGGCCATTTGAAGGAGGACTTGGGGTTTTGGAAAAAAAAATGGAAACCCCTTATCCCCCAGCTTTTTTTTTTTTTTTTTACCCCAAAAACATTTTTTCGGGGAAATTATCCTACCTCAGGTTATTTCAAGGCCCAGGATCTACCCACGACAGTCGACTAACACGCAGGTACTTACTGCTAGGTGAACAGGGACAACAGGGGGAAAAAATTTTTTCCCCAAAGGGTTTTTCCAATCGAGCTGGGAATAGAACCATAGGTTCGATGGGGGCCCAAGCGCACTCAGCTTTTGTCCCCCGAGTCCCCCGACCTAGCCACTGAACGCCTTGCCCCCTTAGTTAACCCCAATTAATCCGTTGCTAATCCCTAGCTAACTCATAAACCCCCTTTAACTTATGAGGGGGGTTTTTTTTAAAAAAACCCTCATGTTCTTTTTCAACAAGCCACTAGATCCAGGGGGCCTGATCCCCAGACCGGGGGGGGGGGAAAAGGGGGGTTTGCCCCCGGGGGAAAACCCCCTTTCCCCAGGTATACTCTGGGGGGGATGAAAACACTCTCCCCAGCATTTTTTTCAGGTGATATGTAACTTTGCAAGCCAGGTAGACAAAAAAATTTTCCTTTTGGGAAGGTTTGAATGGGGGGGGTTTTTTCCCCCATCCAGTCTACCTGTCGCTACCTTAACTTCATGGCTTCTAAAGGCTGGCAACAGTGGAAAGGTCTAGAGCAAATTTTTTTTCCACCCCCCGGGGGTTTTTCCTTTCCATTTTTTTTGATTGCTTGTTTGCGATTTTTGTGTCCCCCAATTACCTTCATACCTTAGTAAAATACCTTAATACTTTAATTTTTTTATTATCTAATACCTAAATATCATAATACCTTAATCCCCTAAAGTTTATAAAAAATTCCTTAATACCATAATACGAATACCTTAATAATTAATACCTTAATACTTGCTACCATAATACGTTCCCCCCAATAACTAATACCTTAACTAATATTTTTAATATCTAATACATTAATACCTAAATTTTTACATCTAATACATTAAAAAAAAAAGGGGGGTTAAAAGTATTCTTGATAGGTGTAAAAGGTAAACTTCAGTAAAAACCCCAAAAAACCCCCCAAAAAAAACAAACCCCACCAATCAGAGGCGGGGGCACCAACCACGGAAAACTTCCCCCCTAGCTGAAGCCCTGTGAATCACCTGCTTCTCCCCCCCCTTTTGGGAGCCCTAGTTGGACCTGCTCACCCTCCCCTTCCCCCCTAGCTGGACCTGCTCTCCCTGCTTCCCCCTTTTAGCTGGCCCTTTTTTTCCCCCCCCCTTTTGGAGCCCTAGCTGGACCTGCCCCCCCCCCTACCTTGAGCCCTAGCTGGACCTGCTTCTCCCCCCCCCTTTTTGAGCCCTAGCTGGACCTGCTTCTACCCCCCCCTTAGCCCTAGCTGGACCTGCTTCTACCCTCCCTTTGGGGGCCCCTTTGCTGGATCTGCTTCCCCCCATCTTGAGCCCTAGCTGGAGGGGGTTTCTACCCCCCCGGGGCCCCCTAGCTGGACCTGCTCTACCCTGCCTTGACCCCTAGCTGGACCTGCTTCTACCCTGCCTTCCCCCCTAGCGGGACCTGCTTCGAATCGATCAACAAATAGTCCCCTGCCTTTTTCCGTTCCCGATCAGTCTGTTACGTTATGTATCAATGAGACTCAGTGAGAGAGCAGTGCGGGGTCTTTTTATATTTTTTTAGGGGGGTTTGGGGAACAGGGGGAAGGTATAGGGGAAAAGTGAACATTGTTTTATTAGGTGGATACGGAAAAAAACGATATGAAACTTTAAACGATGAAATGCCATGCTAAAAAAATTTAATGCTATCCTTTATTGACAACGTTTCCCAAGTCACTAATTGATGGTCCGGATAAACCCAATGTGTGTGTGCGAAATTTTTTTAGAAAAAAAAGTATTTTACTGCATTTTTGTCCCTTTTTTTTCAAAAAGAGATTTGGAACACACGGATTTTCATAGTTGTATAATTCCCCCTTTGATTAGTCAACATGAAATAATTTATACACCCCATATTTTTTTAAAAATTATCAAACAACTTTTTCCCTTTTTTTATTCTTATTATTCAAAATTATTAAATATGCTTTTTTTTTAAAACTACAAATTTAAAAAAATTTTTTAACTTGAAAAATTTTTTTCAAATTATTCACTATACTAATTTTTTGAATTATTTACCACGATAAATTCAGCAAATTTCGACTATAATTTTAAAAAAATTTTTCCCCCTTTCCCTTATTTAGCGTAAATTTTCAAAAAATTTTGATTTTGGGTATAATTTATATAATTTATATATATATATATATATATATATATATATATATATATATATATATATATATATATATATATATATATATATATAAATTATATAAATTTTTCCAAAAACTTTTTGGGGAAAATTTTTCCCCAAATAAAAAAAAAATAAAATTTTTTAATTTTTGTCAATAATTTTTTTTATTATCGTGGTTTTTTGAGGGTTTTTCCCCCTTTAGGGGGGTCCACTCGCTCCCCCTTTCTTCTGTTTGGCAGTAAGAGAACCAACTTCCAACCTATGCAGCGAGCCCCCAAAATCCGGTACCTGGATGATGGCACCTGGCAGGTACTGGGGGGGCCTTGAAAAAGGGCCTACAACGGGGGGAAACAGGGGGGAAACCTTAGGACTCATCCAATCCTCAAAAGGGGGGAAATTATCACAACAAATCAGGAAATAATCCCCAAAAACCCCGGGGGAAAAAATCCTCCCAGGGGGTCACTACTCCACTCCATCCAACAGTACCTCCCCCGGGGGCTGGGTCACCACGCCATCAAAAACTGTCCTCAAGGACAAAGTGAATGCCCCCGAAAAGAATGGGGGGAGAGAATAAGTGATCTTGATGCCCATGATCCCTGTATCCCCCCAAAAAGGGGGTCTTACTATGCCAAGACTCACTTACTTCTTGAGGTGCCTCTTTTGAAAACCCAACACTTAGAGTATGACGCACACCTGGGATAAACCTTCAAAAAAGGGACTGAATCTGTCCCCAAAAAGGGTCAGCAATGGGAGCAGGAAACCCTCCCAGTGCGACTGGGGGGTTGGGGGGCCCAAAAAACAAGGCAGGTAGCGTTACCTGCTTTTTCTGTCATCGTGTTTGGCTTTTAGGGGGGTTAGTAAAAGGGTTGTCCCGAACGTTTGAGAGGTGTGGTGGGGGGCTCAAGACCCCAAGTTCATTGAAGCAGCAGTGCAGGGGGGGCATCCTGGCAGACTCCTCCAGTGGGGCCAGCTCCCCCCCCAAAAAGCAAAAACAGTCCCAAAAAAACCCATCAGGGAAAAAAAATTTCCAACACAATGCTCACCAACGCTTCGGGGGAAAAGGGCAAAGCTCGTCTCCTAGGGGGAAAGGGCACCACACTCAGGGGATTCCTTTTTGCTGTTCCCAATTCCTCTCTGGGGACTCGACCCCCACCCCCCCGGCCTTTTGGGTTTGGGGTTGTTTTCCCCCAGCCGCCCCCATACTCCCCCGAACATAGGTGTTTTTTCGGCAGGGGGGACGGCTGCCCAAGGGGCTTCATGGTCTAGTGTGTCACACATCAAAAAAAGGGAAAAGTAGACATGAGGAGGTCAATGACATCATAAAAGAAGCCCCGCCACAGCCCGTTCCCCCCACCCGGGGGAAACCCCCAAATGCGGGGGGTCTGATGGAGTAAAAAACGTCCTGATGGAGCCACCATGCTACCCTGGAAGGATGGAAAACAGCCCGGGGGGCTACACCTGTGCTGCCACATTAGCAGACACCCCACACCCTTAGCCGAAGGGGGGGGAGCTGCCAGCCCAGGGAGACCCAGAAAGACCCGCAAATATGAAGACCTTCCCCCTTGCTATAACTTCATCCCAATAGGGTCGGAGACCCATGGGCATAAAATGTGCTCTAAAGTTTTCAAGGGCTGGGGGGAAAAAATCATCATAGAAACCAAGGACCACAGGGCGACCAGTTTCCTCTTTCCAAAAGACTCAGTGTTGCGACCCCGGGGGAAAAGCCGGTATTTTTGGGGGGGCGGCCCACTGCCGGGGAGTTGGGCGAAGTATTTGACATGTAGCTCTGAGTTATCTATGTTTTTCCTTTCCCCCTTGTATTTTGTCTTGAAATAAAAATTTGAAAAAAAAAAAAAAAAAAAAAAGGGGGGTAGGGGGGGAATATTCAAATGGCTTCAGAAAGGAAAAAAAAAATATTCTTCCTTGAATCTTTTTTTCCACTTCCCCCGGAGAATGGGTCCCACAATTGACCAGAGGTGGACCCCCTCCTATATATATATATATATATATATATATATATATATATATAAAAATATATATATATATATATATTTGCCCTTTAAAAGGGGGAAAAAAAGCGATTTTGGTTTTTAAAAAACAACGCTCACCTTGCCAAAAAGACAAGTGAAAATTTGTGTATGCAATAATTTCCCCAAAATCATTCTGAACATAAAAAAAATATATTTCATTGTGTTTGTTTATTAAAAATTAATGAACGTATCTAAAATATATTTAGTTGGGGTTTGGGGTAAATTAAATTGCGCTTGTTGTAATAAGGTTAGGTAGGTTTTTTTAAATTTTCTTGGTACAAAATAATAAATTTTACATTAACATAAATGAAAAAAATATATCTTTAAACGTATAAGAGAAAATTTTAGAAAGGACTTAATTTTTTTTTGATTTTTTGTTTTAAATTTTTCCGTTTTACCCCCTTTTTTAAAAAAAAAAAAATATATATATATATATATATATATATATATATATATATATATATATATATATATATATATATATATGTCGTGCCGATTAGGCAAAACTTTTTGATCGGGGGAAATATCAACGCCCCCCCTTTCCAAAAAGACAAGTGGAAAAATTTTTGGGGGGCATTAATTTCAAAAAAACATTCTTTTTCATAACAAAAAAAAATATTTCATTGTGTTTTTTTTATTAATAAATTAATGTTAACGTATCTAAAATATATTTATTGGGGGTTTTTCTAAATTAAATTGCCTTGTTTTAATAAGGTTAGGTAGGTTTTCAAAGTTTCCCCCTTTGGGACAAAATAATAAATTCTTACATTAACATAAATGAAAAAAAAAATCTTTAAACGTATAAAAAGGGGAAAAATTTTTTTAAAAGGGCTTAATTTTAGATGAGTTCTTTTTAATTGAACCAAAAATTTTCCCAATGGAAATTAAATATATATATATATATATATATATATATATATATATATATATATATATATATATATATATATATATATATGTCGTCCGATTAAAAAAACTTAGATTTTTTGGGGGAAATATCAACGCTCACCTTGCCATTTTAAGACAAGTGAAATTTTGTGTATCCCTTAATTTCGCCAAAAAAACATTCTGAACATAACGAAAAAAAAAATTTTATTTTTTTTTTATTATTAATTTTTAAAAATTTAACCCCCTCTAAAATATATTTAGTTGGGGGTTTTTCTAAATTATATTGTGCTTGTTTAAAAAAAAGGTTAGGTAGGTTTTCAAAGTTTTCTTGGTACAAAATTTTTAAAATTTTTTCATTAAATAAATGAAAAATATTTATCTTTTATCGTATAAAAAAAATTTTAGAAAGGACTTAATTTTTTGATGAGTTCTTGCTAATTGACCAGTTTTACCTAATCGGCCCCCCCCACGCACACACACACACATATATATATATATATATATATATATATATATATATATATATATATATATATATATATATATATAATTTAGTTTTATAATTTGTATATGTAATTTAATTAAACCTTCCTAAATATCCCCATTCACCAGTCGCTTTTGGGCCCCCCCCGGGGTTTAGGGTTCATAAAGTAATAATAATAATTAATAATTAAAATCTACTGGAAAAAAAGAACATTAAATATTAAAATATAAATTATAAAAAAAAAATACAAAAAAAAAAAATTAATTAGTATAATTAAAGCCTAATGAAAATAATGAAATAAAAAAATTAATGATTATATTTTTATTTTGGCATAGTGTGAGAGCTCCTCGAGCGACAATGACCCCTATAGGTAAGTTAAAAAATTTAAAATTTGCCTTTTTGTATTTAGGGTTTTTGTTAAACGTGATTTTTGGTTATGGTCTAAATATATTTAAGCGTGTTGCGCTTTTTTTTTAGAAGAATTTAGGGTTTAAATTTTTTTTTGGGTCACATGTAATGTGACTTAATAATATAAATACCCAAAAAAGGTGTATCAATATGTTGTTTAAAAAAGGGGGAATAATGTAGAAGGATTTTTTTGACTGAGTATTTTTCAGGTGGGCAAAAAAAAAAAAGGGGGGTTTTGTTTTTATTTTATAGTATGGAAAGCCTTTGTATGGCAGTTTAATGTTATATGTGCATAATAGTTTTTTTTGGGGTTTTTGTAATATACATTTTTGGTGATGAAAGTTAATGTTGAGGGTTTTTGTGAAACCCATGAATAGTTATTGTAAAAATATGTTAAAGCATTTGGGGGCCCCCCTTTTTGAAGGGTTTTCCCGTAATTTGTTTAGTCACATTTTATGTAAAAATTTTGTGATGTATATTGTTAAGACTGTAATGTATGTGTTTTTAAAAAAAAATAAAAAAAATTTAAAAACCCTTCCCCAAAAATTTCCCCTTTCCCCCCCCTTTTTTGGGCCCCCTGTGGGTTTAGGGTTTCATTAGTAATAATAATAATTAATTTAAAATCTGGGGGAAAAAAAGAACATTAAATATTAAAATAAAATTATAAAATAAAATATCATTAAAAAAAAAAAAATTTAAAATTTGTAAAATTTAAACCCCCTAATAAAAAATAATGAAATAAAATATTAATGATTTTTTTTTTATTTTGGCAGGTAGTGTGAGAGCTCCTCGACGACAATGCCCCCTATGGTAAGTTCAAAATTTTTTTTCCCTTTTTTGTGATGATGGTCTTTTTAAACGTGATTTAGGTTATGGTCTAAATATATTTAAGCTGTTCCCTTTTTTTTTAAAAAGGAAATTTATTGGAAAGGGGTCAAGGGAATGTACTTAATAAAAAAATACCATGTAAGGTGTATCACATATGTATGTTTCAAAAAAGGGGAATAATGAAAGAAGGAGTTTTACGAGTATTGTTTCAGGTGGGCAAGAAAGAAGTGGGGTTTTGTTTTTTTTTTTTAGTAGGGGAAAACCTTTGTATGGCAGTTTAAGTCATATATGTATAATAGTATTTGTTGGTTTTTTTTACACTTTTGGTGATGTGTTAATGTTGATGGTTTTGTGTGAACCATGAATATTTTGTCAAAATATGTTAAAGCATTTGTGCACCTTTGTAAGGAGTTCCCCCGTAATTTGTTTAGGTCACTTTTTATGTGATAATTTGTGATGTATATTGTTAAGACTGTAATGTATGTGTTTTTATAATAAAAAAAAAAAAAATTTTTAAAAACCCTTCCCCAAATACCCCCCTTAAAGTCGCTTTTTGGGCCCCCTGTGGGTTTAGGGCTTCATCATAGTAATAATAATAATTAATAATTAAAATCTACGGGAAAAAAAAAAAATTAAATAAAAATATAAATTATAAAAAAAAAATATCATTGAAAAAAAAAAAATTAATTATAATTAAAGCCTAATGAAAAATAATGAAATAAAATATTAATGATTATTTTTTTTTTTTGCAGGTGATAAAAGAGCCCCCGACGACAATGCCCCCTATGGTAAGAAAAAATTAAGTTTCCCCCTTTTTTTCATGTTTTTGCCCCCCAAAAGGGTTTGATTCGACAAATTTCAGTTTCCTGCCCCTTTCCTCAGGTCGGGGCTGTTTCCCCCCCATTCTCCAGGGCTTTTTAACGATTTAGCATTGTAAAATGTTTTAAAAATTATCATATCAGTCTTATTTTCGTGGACTTTCCCCTTTTTCCCCCAAATTTAAAAACCCCCCCTTCCCATGTCTTTGGGTAAAAAAAAAAACTCCCTTCCCAGGTACCAAAAAGAAACCCCTTCCCCTTTTTTAAATACCAAAATAAAAAACCTTTTCCCCTTGTCAGGGTACCATCAAAAACCTCCTGCCCTTATGGTGCAGCCAAGATCCCTCCCTTTGCCAGGGTTTTCACCCCCCCCCTTTTTACATGGGAGCACAAAAATTCCCCCCTTTCCCCCCGTCATGATAGCCCCAAAAAACCCAAAAAACCCCCCCCTTTCCTTCATAAAACCCCGAAAGATATCCTTTTCCCCTTTTCATGGTACCATAAAAACCCCTTTAAAAAGGCCATGAAGTCCCTTTCCCCCAGTTATGGGCCAAAAAACCCCCCTCCCTTTGTAAAAAAATGATCAAAGACCTTTTCCTCTTGTTACGAGACCATAAAAATTTTTTTGCCAGGGGGCCATCCCCCCCATTCTTAAAAGGGGCCATAAAGGGGCCCCCCCTGCCATTCTAAGGGTTTAAAACCCTTTGGGGCTGGCTCTGGGAACAATAAAGCCCCTTTTACCCCCGGTCACTGTGACACCCCCGAAGCATTTTTTTTTTTTTTTTTTTTTTCTTAAAAGGTAACCTCCCTCCCTACATTCACAAACCTGTCAGAACATATTAAAAAAAAACAAAATTCATATAGTTAATATGCAAAAGGGATTTATAATGTACTCAGTTACAACATGAAAAATTTTTAAAATCGTTGTTCTGAAAAAGGTCATATCATATATCATATTAAAAAAATATCTATCCCCCCACACAATACGATAGTCGTTTACCACCCTCCCTGGGGGAAAACCCCAAAACAATTTTTTTTTACCCTTTCAATTATATGACGTTTTTTTCCAATACAAGGTTTTTACAATTAAACATAACAGTACCCACAATAAAAATAACAGTTATAGGAAATACATACTTTTTTTGTATGCGTACACAACGCAAAAATTTTAAAATTAAAAATGTGAAACCCTTTTTTTTGATAGTTTAACGATACAAAACAGGTACATGAGGCTAATATTTGTATTCCCTACGTCATCAACCCCAAAAAAGAAGCTCCCCCCCCTCATACCCAGACCCATGCCTCTCCCCCCCCAAAAAAAACCGTCAGGTAAACCCACCAAACCCTTACAAAAAGATTAACCCCTATAAAAACCCCCCCCCCTTGGGAAACCCCCGGGGGTTAGTCTCCCCAAACCCCCCCCCTGCACACATACCCTAAACCCCCCTTTTCCCCCCAACCCCCAAATTACCTTGATAAAATTTAAAAAAAACCCCCTCCCATATGACCCAACAGAAAAACCCCCCCCCCCTAGAACTTTACCCCCCTAAAATCCAAAAATCCCGCTCACCCCGTCATACCTTAACCAGGATGAGCTTCCCTCCTACCACGTCAAGCC
>WNWK01045674.1:0-14625 GCA_009830355.1 Cherax destructor | reverse complement strand
AGGATAGGTTACGAGAAATCGACCTGACGACACTGGAAGACAGGAGAATAGAGGGGATATGATAACGACATATAAAATATTAAGAGGAATCGACAAGGTGGACAGAGAGAGAATGTTCCAGAGGTGGGACACAGCAACAAGGGGTCACAGTTGGAAGTTGAAGACTCAGATGAACCACAGGGATGTTAGGAAATAATTCTTCAGTCACAGAGTTGTCTGGAAGTGGAATAGTCTGGGAAGTGATGTAGTGGAGGCAGGATCCATACATAGCTTTAAGGAGAGGTATGATAAATCTCATGTGTGATAGACTTGCCAGGTTGCAGGATCAACAGTGTGATAGATTTGCCAGATTGCAGGATCAAGAGTGCGATAGACTTGCCAGGTTGCAAGATCAACAGTGTGATGGACTTGCCAGGTTGCAGGATCAACAATGTGGTGGACTTGCTAGGTTGCATGATCAACAATGTGGTGGACTTGCTAGGTTGCAGGATGAACAGTGAAATGGATTTGCCAGGTTGCAGGATCAACAAAGTGGTGGACTTGCCAGGTTGCAGGATGAACAGTGTGATAGACTTTCCAGGTTGCAGGATCAACAGTGAGATAGACTTGCCAGGTTGCAGGATCAACAGTGTGAAAGACTTGCCAGGTTGCAGGATCAACAATGTGATAGATTTGCCAGGTTGCAGGATCAACAGTTTAGCGGATTTGCTAAGTTGCAGGATCAACAGTGTGATGGACTTTTGCAAGTTGCTGGATCAACAGTGTGACGGACTTGCTAGGTTGCAGAATCAATAGTTTGATGGACTTGCCAGGTTGCAGGATCAACAGTGTGACGGACTTGCCAAGTTGCAGGATCAACAGTGTGATAGACTTTCCAGGTTGCAGGATCAACAGTGTGATAGACTTTCCAGGTTGCAGGATCAACAGTGTGATAGACTTGCCAGGTTGCATGATCAACAGTGTGATAGACTTGCCAGGTTGCAGGATCAACAGTGTGATAGACTTTCCAGGTTGCAGGATCAACAGTGTGATAGACTTTCCAGGTTGCAGGATCAACAGTGTGATAGACTTGCCAGGTTGCAGGATCAACAATGTGATGGACTTGCCAGGTTGCAGGATCAACAATGTGTTGGACTTGCCAGGTTGCAGGATCAACAATGTGGTGGATGGAAATAAATGGTATAAAATACCGACACAATGGAAAAATAAACAACATAAGCAGTATAATGTGATCCTTTATTGACAACGTTTCGCCCACGCAGTGGGCTTTATCGAGTCACAGACAGATCTACCTGGAAAATGAGCAACATGGGCACCATCAGTCCAGCACATCTCAAACACTCTGGTGACCTTCTCAATCGCATTCGCAACATCAACATCAGAAACAAGAAACTCTCCAGCCTTGATGTAACATCCCTATTCACCAAAGTACCTACTACACAAGCTATCGATCTCTTGCGCAGGAAAATTGACGACTCGCTTGATCTTCCTCTTCCAGCCAGCGATTTCATCGACCTTGTTGAACTATGTTGGGCTTTACATGTTTCTCTTTCGAAAACCAACTCTTTCAGCAAACTTTTGGACTACCCATGGGATCGCCACTTAGTGCCGTCCTTGCGAACCTATATATGGAACATTTGGAAGCCGAGCGATTTTCCACTATTATTCCCTCTTCTGTCACCTGGCTTCGTTATGTTGACGACATTCTCATCATAACTCCCAGACGCTTCAACGTTCAAGCTCTCCAACACGAACTCAACCAGGTTGAGCCATCAATCCAGTTTACACTAGAAGAAGAAGTCGACAATACTCTTCCTTTCCTTGATGTTCTTCTCTGCAAAGCTGACCATGAACTTCGTTTTAAAGTCTATCGAAAACCTACCAATCAACACGATCTTCTCCACTTCTACTCTCACCACGACACCAAAATTAAACGTGGTGTAATTATAGCTTTTTTCCCGCGCGCACTCAGAATCTGCGCAGTGAGTTCCTTGAAGAAGAATGCTCCCTCATTGAACAAGTTTTTCCAAACTTCACTATCCTCGTCACTTCATTAGAGACTGCAGACGACGGGCATTAAACATCTTCAACACACCCAGAGAAGACACTGCTGAGAAGAGATACATAGTCCTTCCCACCAACTCCATTTCCAAACAAGTTTCCAACATTTTTTCTAAGACCTCATTCCGAGTATCCACCTCCACATCCACCACCATTAAGGACATTACCAGTAACAGACAGGAAAAGCTTCAATCCACGGCAGGGGTATACACAATCCCTTGTAATAGCTGCAGCAAATTATACGTTGGCGAAACATCCAGAGACCTACAAACACGCATTTCAGAACACCAGTACGCAGGCAGATCTGACGACTCAAGAAATGCCTGTGTTCAACACCGAAATTTACACAACCATTTAATCAACTACAGAAACGCAAGACTCATCGCCAGAAGACAACACGCAATACCGAAGAATCCTAGAATCATCACTCATCTGTATATCCAACAACTTCAACCAGAACAACGGCTTCTACAACATAGCTGAACCTATTGCCAAGAAACTTCTTCAAGCTATCCACCTAGAACTC
Source organism: Cherax destructor (assembly GCA_009830355.1). Lineage (NCBI taxonomy): Eukaryota > Metazoa > Arthropoda > Malacostraca > Decapoda > Parastacidae > Cherax > Cherax destructor. The sequence continues at coordinate 12,038 of WNWK01045674.1, read as the reverse complement.
AAGAATGGTACACTGCAGGTCCTTTAAGTCACACTATGTTTTTAACTATCACACTACTTTTAAGACTCACATGCAGCTTTCCACCTGACCCAGCATTCTCCACCTGACTGTACCCTATATATATCTCCATGTTGCTCATTTTCCAGGTAGATCTGTCTGTGACTCGATAAAGCCCACTGCGTGGGCGAAACGTTGTCAATAAAGGATCACATTATACTGCTTATGTGTTTATTTTTCCAATGTGGTGGACTTGCCAGGTTGCAGGATCAACAATGTGGTGGACTTGCCAGGTTGCAGGATCAACAATGTGGTGGACTTGCCAGGTTGCAGGATCAACAATGTGGTGGACTTGCCAGGTTGCAGGATCAACAATGTGGTGGACTTGCCAGGTTGCAGGATCAACAATGTGGTGGACTTGCCAGGTTGCAGGATCAACAATGTGGTGGACTTGCCAGGTTGCAGGATCAACAATGTGGTTGACTTGCCAAGTGCGTAGGATCAACAATGGTGGACTTGCCAGGTTGCAGGATTCAACAATGTGGTTGGACTTGTCATGTGCTTGAGGATCACCGATAATTAATTTGTCTTCAAGTTAATGTGTTCGATGTGTTCTGAGGAAAAAGTGTTATTTTGTATTAACATTATTGGAACTACATCAGTGCCAGTGTGTGGAGACACTACTAGAACATTACACCATCAGTGCCAGTGTGGGAGACACTACTGGAACATTACACCATCAGTGCCAGTGTGGGATGACATACTAGAACATTACACCATCAGTGCCAGTGTAAGGGACACTTGCCGTTGCAGACACATTACACTTCAGTGCCAGTGTGGAGACACTAAGATACATTACACCATCAGTCCAGTGTGGGATGACAGTGCTAGAACATGTCGACCATCAGTGCCAGTGTGGGAGACACTACTAGAACATTACACCATCAGTGCCAGTGTGGAGACACTACTAGAACATTACACCATCAGTGCCAGTGTGGGAACACTACTAGAACATTACACCATCAGTGCCAGTGTGGGAGACACTACTAGAACATTACACCATCAGTGCCAGTGTGGGAGACACTACTAGAACATTACACCATCAGTGCCAGTGTGGGAGACACTACTAGAACATTACACCATCAGTGCCAGTGTGGGAGACACTACTAGAACATTACACCATCAGTGCCAGTGTGGAGACACTACTAGAACATTACACCATCAGTGCCAGTGTGGGGACACTACTAGAACATTTACACCATCAGTGCCAGTGTGGGAGACACTACTAGAACATTACACTATCAGTGCCAGTGTGGGAGACACTACTAGAACATTACACCATCAGTGCCAGTGTGGGAGACACTACTAGAACATTACACCATCAGTGCCAGTGTGGGAGACACTACTAGAACATTACACCATCAGTGCCAGTGTGGGAGACACTACTAGAACATTACACCATCAGTGCCAGTGTGGAGACACTACTAGAACATTACACCATCAGTGCCAGTGTGGGAGACACTACTAGAACATTACACCATCAGTGCCAGTGTGGGAGACACTACTAGAACATTACACCATCAGTGCCAGTGTGGGTGACACTACTAGAACATTACACCATCAGTGCCAGTGTGGGAGACACTACTAGAACATTACACCATCAGTGCCAGTGTGGGAGACACTACTAGAACATTACACCATCAGTGCCAGTGTGGGTGACACTACTAGAACATTACACCATCAGTGCCAGTGTGGGAGACACTACTAGAACATTACACCATCATAAAAGAACAGCATATCGAGATTCAAGAACAGTTTAGTAGCTTTCAAAAAGTGATAAACACGCAAGAATATTAACATTAACTTATAAACAGTACAAGATCAGTATGAAAAGCGCCAGAAAAGCTCAATAACACGCGAGAAAGCAGATTAATAATAACACGATAGTGATACATAAGAGCAAAATAACAGCTTGAGTCTGGCAATGACTGCTTCACATAACAGAGGTTTTATGTTGGTCTTGCACAGTTTTCTGAGATAAACAAATCAAAATTTGTGATACCAGTGTTCTCAGATCTCAGGTTATCAATTAGTTTTTGTCTATCGAAGATAAGAGCGAAACCCAACTAAAACAGTGAAAATAGCTGGAGACAAGATGAGAACAGCGACACCGTGAGATCAACCTTCAGAGTCTTGATGCTTCTCAGGTCGAGGCCACAAGATTTTCCAGTTTTTCTTTCATTTTTCTAGAATTGATTTTTTTTCAGATGTCTTTTAGGCTATTTGAATGTTTTTCTTTTTTTCTTCCTTCCACTTTTTTTATTGTTAACTGTAACGGTGACCAAATTCTTTGAACAACTGTCATGTTCACGTGATCTTTGATCAGACTTGTTGAACACTTTCCAGCATCTTGAAATATCTCAGATAACTTCCAAAACCCACAGTGCCAGAAAAGTGTCCCCCAAAATTCGACAATGGCAGAGAGTGAACTTCAGATGTGTAGGAGCAGATTTAACCATTTTGTGTGTAAAATAGTGTGATTTCTTTTATTCCCATTAAATCACATTATTTTTTTCAGTTTACTTCTGAACAGCTTCAATATTTAAAGGTTGATGCATCTTAGGAAGAATGACTCGTCAGATCAGCTTCAAACTTTTACTACTGATCTGGTGGTTTCCTGAACACAAGACTCACCTTGTTATTCCCTGACATTAGTCCCAGTTTATAAATTTTATTAAATAAATAGTGTTATTCATTTTATAATCAGCAATTAAAGACTGCTTCTTCTAACTGACTTCACAATATTATTGACGATAATCATCACTCTGAGTCACCATGAATTTGAAATTTTACTAAATTAATTAAAGAATAAGATCAATTTTGTGATACCTGGAGAGGATTTCGTGGGTCAACTCCCCGAGGCCCGTGTGACCAGTGATCAGACTGTGCCAGTGATCAGGTCTTGGTGATCCGATGATCAAGACTGTGACCAGTGATCAGGTCTGTGACCAGTGATCAGGTCTGTGACCAGTGATCAAGACTGTGACCAGTGATCAGGTCTGTGACCAGTGATCAAGACTGTGACCAGTGATCAAGACTGTGACCAGTGATCAGGTCTGTGACCAGTGATCAGGTCTGTGACCAGTGATCAAGACTGTGACCAGTGATCAAGACTGTGACCAGTGATCAGTGTGACCATCAGCTGTGACCAGTGATCAGCTGTGACCAGTGATCAAGACTGTGACCAGTGATCAGGTCTGTGACCAGTGATCAGGTCTGTGACCAGTGATCAAGACTGTGACCAGTGATCAGGACCAGTGATCAGGTCTGTGACCAGTGATCAAGACTGTGACCAGTGATCAAGACTGTGACCAGTGATCAGGTTAGACTGTGACCAGTGATCAGACTGTGACAGCTGTGAGTGATCAAGACTGTGACCAGTGATCAAGACTGTGACCAGTGATCAGGTCTGTGACCAGTGATCAGCTGTGACCAGTGATCAAGACTGTGACCAGTGATCAAGACTGTGACCAGTGATCAGGTCTGTGACCTGTGATCAGGTCTGTGACCAGTGATCAGGATCTGTGACCAGTGATAGCTGTGACCAGTGATCAGCTGTACCAGTGATCAAGACTGTGACCAGTGATCAGTTTGAAGATAAATGTGACCAGTGATCAAGACTGTGACCAGTGATCAGCTGTGACCAGTGATCAAGACTGTGACCAGTGATCAGGATCTGTGACCAGTGATCAGGTCTGTGACCAGTGATCAAGACTGTGACCAGTGATCAGGTCTGTGACGTGATCAGCTGTGACCAGTGATCAGCTGTCTTGACCAGTGATCAGGTCTGTGACCAGTGATCAAGACTGTGACCAGTGATCAGGACTGTGACCAGTGATCAAGACTCAGTGATAGGTCTTCCAGTGATCAAGACTGTGACCAGTGATCAAGACTGTGACCAGTGATCAGTGTCGTGACCAGTGATCAGGTCTGTGACCAGTGATCAAGACTGTGACCAGTGATCAGGACTGTGACCAGTGATCAGGTCATGTGACCAGGATCAGCTGTGACCAGTGATCAGACTGTACTCAGTGATCAGCTGTGACCGTGATCAGGCTGTGACCAGTGATCAGGTCTGTGACCAGTGATCAGGTCTGTGACCAGTGATCAAGACTGTGACCAGTGATCAGAGACTGTGACCAGTGATCAGGTCTGTGACCAGTGATCTGTGACCAGTGATCAGTGTCTGACCAGTGATCAAGACTGTGACCAGTGATCAGGACTGTGACCTGTGATCATTGTCGTTCTTAGTTTTTCCTAAAGATTATGAAATCAGGATTAATATATTATAGGAGATAGTGAAGGTGAAGTGTTATATAGCTCCTGGGGATGCCAGGAAGGGCAGCTGCATCACTTCCTTGGAACCAAAGCATCTATGTATGTTAGGTCTGGAAGGAGCAGAGTTCTTCATCAAAATAAATTTGTTATAGCTTTATTAGTAATATTTTGTTCAAAGTTTGTCCTCAAATTATGGAAATATTTTAAATATATTTATATAGTTAATAATACATTCTTACCAACTATTTTTAATGTAAAAATTTTATTGAATAAACTTAATATTTCATTACTTTATCTTTATTAATATTTTGTAATGGTGATATTGAAATATAAATAACCTAAAAATATATTCTAATGATTATTGATAGTTTTTGTATTATCATAATTATTAATAGTACTTTGTATTCTATTGTGGTACTTGTATTATCATAATTATGATGTACTTTGTATTATCATAATAATGTACTTTATATAATTATGATGTACTTTGTATTATCATAATTAATGATGGTACTTTGTATTATCATAATTAATGTATGAAATTAATCTTTGTATTATCATAATTATTATATACTTTATTCTTTTATTGATGGTACTTTGTATTATCATAATTAATGATGGTACTTTGTATTATCATATTAATGATGTACTTGTATTATCATATTAATGATGTACTTTGTATTATCATAATTAATGATGGTACTTTGTATTATCATAATTAATGATGGTACTTTGTATTATCATAATTAATGATGATACTATAAATGGTATTTATATAATTAATGATACTTTGTATTATCATAATTAATGATGGTACTTTGTATTCTTATCATAATTATATGGTGCTTTGTTTTGTTTATTATTTGAATGATTATATATTGTCTGTGTGATAGATCATTACAATCTTAAAGGACTTTTGTCACCTGGTAAGATGGTATTGTATTACACAGTCTACTGTATAAAGTCTGTAGGTATAAAGTTACTGTAAGGTGGTAGACACAGTCTATGTAAGGTGTGTAGAAAGTTATGAATGTAAGTTGGGGGTAGACATTACAAAGTCTACTGTAAGGTGGTAGACACAGTCTACTGTAAGGTGGTGACCACAGTCTACTAGGTGGTAGACCACAGTTACTGTAGTGTAGACCACAGTCTACTGTAAGGTGGTAGACCACAGTCTACTGTAAGGTGGTAGACCACAGTCTACTTAGACCTTAATGAGTTTATATGTTAAACATTGAGATAACATTAAACACAACATAGTGGATAACACCGTTCATGGTGTTAAATATAGTAACATATATTCACCTGAAGAAGACTTACCTGTGGATAAATTCTGGGGTCCTTGTTACAGCTTCCCAGACCAGACCACAGACCTGTTATGGTGTTACACTAACGTCCACACATAACAGTACAGTGTGACCTCACCTAACTATAAGTTTTATATAAAACATTTACGCAACAACACAAACATTGTATAGAAATTCTGGAGTAAGATAGAGCATGACTAAATTTGCTACATAAGAGTGGACACTTGTATCATCGACCCAAAAAGTAGATTTATCATGAATATCAGTATGAAATACTGTACGTGAGCATGGTAATTTGATTTTGGATACATGTTAGTGAGGAACGAATGCATAGTGTTGTGTGTGTGTGTGTAGGACGCTCGGAGGTACATAAATATCTGTGAGTAAACATGTCTGTTTATTTGTGGACATTTGAGTGTCTTGCATAAAGATATGGATGAATTACAACAAAACAGGAAGCTGATAACTTTTTTGTTGCAGATTTCTTGGTGGGAAGAAACAGATTAACATACTGACAGAGATATACACACAATAAAACGTCCACTAACAGTTATACAGCTACGTAAGTAAAAACAAAAGAAATTATCATAAAAACATTATGAAATATAAATAGAAGTCCCAGATTTTTACTTAGTAACCTCCCCTTTCTTGGTGGCCTTTGAGGTCTGGGGTGGCAGCAGTTTTGTGTCCTCTGTTCTACCATGGCACTGTCAGTGACCAGCTGGAGGAATTACAGGACTGCAGTTTTCTGTGGTCACTGGAGAGCCCACAACCGCTGAATCTAGAGGAAGTGACGAGGAGTTACTGACCCAGATGGTCTCTGGAGACACGGAACTGGGGAAGCAAACGACACGGGGCCCGCGGGCTTCAACACAACTAGGAAGCAAACACACACAGCTGCCTCACCAACATAACACCACACTAACATACTAACACACACTATGAACTACTTGACATCACCTAACTATGACATCACCTAACTATGACAACTGACACCTAAGTAGAAAGTCACTAACTATGACTGCACTAACTAGGAAAGCACCTAACACTCACCTAACTATGACATCACCTAACTATGACATCACCTAATTTGACGACACCTGGAGAATAGGAAACCTACTATGGACACAATGACCCTGGAAACTGGAACTAGGAGACACCACCCTATGCCCACCTAACTATGACCACACCTACTATGACCTCACAACTATGACCACACCTAGCTACCTCACTTGACCACACCTAAGCTATGGACTTCATCTAGACCACACCTAGCAGGGACCTCACTAAATGACCACACCTAGCTATGACCTCAGGGGAAGTGAAGAAGATTCATCTGAGGGGACACTATGGACTCACTGAAACCGGAACTAGGAAGCAACTCAAAAACACTCCCACCTTTGACCTCACCTACTATGACCACCTATAGACCCACCAATGACCTCACCTATATGACCACACCTATAGACACACTATGACCTCACCTATGACCACACCTAGCTATGACCTCACTGGGGAAGTGAGGAAGGGAGTTCATCTGAGGGGACACGGATGGACTTCTGGAGACACGGACCTTGGGGAAGCAAACGCAAACACACACACCTATGACCACACCTATAACCACTCCACATCTATAACCACTACTGACTGCGACCATTCCTGACTGTAACCACACCTGACTAGACCAGCTAGAAAAGACCAAGTTTGCACCTAGCAAGATCACTGGTAGGGGCCAAAAACCGCTAACCTTGAGGAAACAACAAAATGCAGTGAGGAAGGAAGTTCATCTGAGGAGTCACCGTTGGAACTAATGAAAGAACCAGAAATATGGAAAAGGGGAGTGTGGAAGGGTTGAAATCCTGGGGCCCACGGATGGAGACCTGGATACATGATCCTTGATGGAAAGGGAGAATTCCTGAGAATATCTTTGGAAGCCCCAAGATGGTAGAGATTGGGAGGGGACCCTAAAGACGAACCACTGGCCTGCACGTAAGTTTATTCAGGTATAGACAAATACATTTACATAGATTATCATACATAGCAGCATATGTGTAGAGAACCTAGCATAACCCAAAAAAGTCAGACAGAGTGACTTATTTCCATTGGGTCGCAAACACATGAGCCGTAGAGATGTAAGAGAAAGAGTGGACACAGCTTCAGGTCTAAGAGGCCATAAATATGTGATGCCGATCCTGGCGGGGCCAGGAGCTGAGTCTCGACCCCTGCAAATACCAATCGGTTCAGATATGACAGCAGGGTGAGATGACAACTGATTTAGGAAATTTAAGATCTGGTAAAGAGAAGTGTCAAGGTAACTTTACCTCCTAAGATGGTAAATGTTTTCTAGCTGATGAGAAGAAGAGATTTTTTGAGTATAAATGAGAATGTGAAAAAGAAAGAGAGAGAGACTTATTATTTCTGGTTACTCTCTCTTGTTTCCACTTTCTTATATCTCTCACAAGCATTTTCATTTAAATATTGTAAATCCATATTCTTGATAGTTGTAACCAAAGTGACCTTTAATTAAAGTAACCAATAAACTTTCACCTCCAGGACTGTAACATCCCCACCCATCCTTCAGAGTGCAGGCACTGTACTTCCCACCTTCCAGGACTGTAACATCCCCACCCATCCTTCAGAGTGCAGGCACTGTACTTCCCACCTCCAGGACTGTAACATCCCCACCCATCCTTCAGAGTGCAGGCACTGTACTTCCCACCTCCAGGACTGTAACATCCCACCCATCCTTCAGAGTGCAGGCACTGTACTTCCCACCTCCAGGACTGTAACATCCCACCCATCCTTCAGAGTGCAGGCACTGTACTTCCCACCTCCAGGACTGTAACATCCCACCCATCCTTCAGAGTGCAGGCACTGTACTTCCCACCTCCAGGACTGTAACATCCCACCCATCCTTCAGAGTGCAGGCACTGTACTTCCCACCTCCAGGACTGTAACATCCCCACCCATCCTTCAGAGTGCAGGCACTGTACTTCCCACCTTTCCCGGACTGTAACATCCCACCCATCCTTCAGAGTGCAGGCACTGTACTTCCCACCTCAGGACTGTAACATCCCCACCCATCCTTCAGAGTGCAGGCACTGTACTTCCCACCTCCAGGACTGTAACATCCCCAACCCATCCTTCAGAGTGCAGGCACTGTACTTCCCACCTCCAGGACTGTAACATCCCACCCATCCTTCAGAGTGCAGGCACTGTACTTCCCACCACCAGGACTGTAACAACCCAACCCATCCTTCAGAATTCAGGCACTGTACTTCCCTCCTACAGGACTGTAACATAAGCACCCCTACTTCAGAGTGCAGGCACTGCACTTCCCACCTCCAGGACTGTAACATCTCCACCCATCCTTCAGAGTGCAGGCACTGTACTTCCCACATCCAGGACTGTAACATCCCCAACCCTCCTTCAGAGTGCAGGCACTGTACTTCCCACCTCCAGGACTGTAACATCCCACCCTCCTTCAGAGTGCAGGCACTGTACTTCCCACCTCCAGGACTGTAACATCCCACCCATCCTTCAGAGTGCAGGCACTGTACTTCCCACCTCCAGGACTGTAACATCCCCACCCATCCTTCAGAGTGCAGGCACTGTACTTCCCACCTCCAGGACTGTAACATCCCCACCATCCTTCAGAGTGCAGACACTGTACTTCCCACCTCCAGGACTGTAACATCCCAACTCCTCCTTCAGAGTGCAGGCACTGTACTTCCCACCTCCAGGACTGTAACATCCCAACCCTCCTTCAGAGTGCAGGCACTGTACTTCCTACTCCAGGACTGTAACATCCCCACCCATCCTTCAGAGTGCAGGCACTGTACTTCCCACCTCCAGGACTGTAACATCCCACCCATCCTTCAGAGTGCAGGCACTGTACTTCCACCTCCAGGACTGTAACATCCAACCCATCTTTCAGAGTGCAGGTACTGTACTTCCCACCTTCAGGACTGTAACATCCCACCCTCCTTCAGAGTGCAAGCACTGTACTTCCCACCTCCAGGACTGTAACATCCCACCCCATCCTTCAGAGTGCAGGCACTGTACTTCCCACCTCCAGGACTGTAACATCCCAACCCTCCTTCAGAGTGCAGGCACTGTACTTCCCACCTCCAGGACTGTAACATCCCACCCATCCTTCAGAGTGCAGGCACTGTACTTCCCACCTCCAGGACTGTAACATCCCAACCCATCCTTCAGAGTGCAGGCACTGTACTTCCCACCTCCAGGACTGTAACATCCCCACCCATCCTTCAGAGTGCAGGCACTGTACTTCCCACCTCCAGGACTGTAACATCCCACCCTCCTTCAGAGTGCAGGCACTGTACTTCCCACCTCCAGGACTGTAACATCCCACCCCTCCTTCAGAGTGCAGGCACTGTACTTCCCACCTCAAGGACTGTAACATCCCAACCCCACCTTCAGAGTGCAAGCACTGTACTTCCCACTTCCCGGACTGTTACATCCCCACCAATCCTTCAGAGTGCAGCCACTGTACTTTCCATCTCCAGGAATGTAACATCCCATCCAATCCTTCAGAGTGCAGACACTTTACTTCCCACCTCCAGGACTGTAACATCCCCACCCCTCATTTAGAGTGCAGGCACTGTACTTCCCAACTCCAGGACTGTAACATCCCCACCCCTCCTTCAGAGTGCAAGCACTGTACTTCACACCTCTATGACTAACGCCCACACCCCTCCTTCAGAGTGCAGGCACTGTACTTCCCAACTCCACGACTAACATCCCTACCTCTCCTTCAGAGTGCAGGCACTGTACTTCCCACCTGTGAAGGCTAAACTCAATCTTGCACCCCAAGATGAACCAAGGCTCGTTCCTCCTTAGGAAAATTACGAATAATAGAAAAAAGACAAAATAACAAGAAAATAATCACTTTATTAAATAAAAAGATTTATGAAATAATAAAAACTTAAACATGAATAGTAAACAAACCCTATCGTGAATAAAAATGAAAAATAAATAGATGTCATAGAACTTCAGGAAGATTTAGACAAACTTAATTCGTGGTCAGAAAAGTGGCAGATGCAGTTCAATGCAGATAAATGCAAGGTTCTGAAGCTCGGGAGTGTCCATAACCCAAGCCCTTATAAGTTAAATAACGTAGAACTTAGCCAAACAGATTGCGAGAAGGACTTGGGGGTGATGGTAAGCAGCAACCTTAAACCAAGACAGCAAGGCCTAAGCGTACGTAATAAGGCAAATAGATTACTGGGATTTATATCAAGAAGTGTAAGCAACAGAAGTCCAGAGGTTATATTACAGCTTTATACATCATTAGTAAGGCCTCACCTAGATTACGCAGCTCAGTTCTGGTCTCCATATTACAGAATGGACATAAATTCATTAGAAAACATTCAGCGTAGAATGACTAAATTAATACATAGCATCAGAAATCTTCCTTACGAAGAAAGATTGAAGACCCTTAAATTACATTCACTTGTAAGACGTAGAATGAGGGGAGACATGATCGAGGTATACAAGTGGAAAATGGGTATTAACAAAGGGGATATAAATAAGGTCTTGAGGATATCTCTCCAAGAGAGAACCCGCAATAATGGATTCAAGTTAGATAAGTTTAGATTTAGAAAGGATATAGGAAAGTATTGGTTTGGAAATAGGGTAGTTGATGAGTGGGACAGTCTGCCTAGTAGGGTTATATAAGCTAGGACCTTGGGTAGTTTCAAATTTAAGTTGGGTAAATTCATGAGTGAGAGGGGTTGGATTTGAGTGGGACTCGCACATGAGTAAATAGAATTATCAAAGCTTATTTCTTGGGTAGCATTGAAAATTGGGTTGAGAAAATATTCTGTTAGTGGGACGGATTGGAAAAATAAACACATAAGCAGTATAATGTGATCCTTTATTGACAACGTTTCGCCCACGTTCCATTGTGTCGGTATTTTATACCATTTATTTCCAGTGGGACGGATTGTGTAGGCCGTGCCTAGTATGGGCCAACAGGCCTGCTGCAGTGTTCCTCCTTTCTTATGTTCTTATGTTCTTATAAAAATAGACAAATAAGGCTACTTTGCAACAGCTAATTTTAACAGAGTGTAGGTGTAAACGGGACGTGTCGGTGTTCGTGACACCTTAGCTGCTACACTTCTGAACTCCTTGCTGGTATTCACTTAATAGATGACTGTGGCAATAACCACTTGTTTGACGGATGTTGACAGAGTCAGGGACTCAGGTTGGGTCCGCTGGTGACCCAGGTGGCTGTTGCTGATGATAGTGTTACTGCAGATGTGGGCAGTATAAAAGTTACTGATTCAGTCTCAAAACTCGTCTGAGACGGGTCCTTCAATCTCCCTCAGCGTTGTGCCAGGTGGCTCATTCTGGGACCGACGGCTATAACAT
>WNWK01045673.1:0-14626 GCA_009830355.1 Cherax destructor | reverse complement strand
TGTGCTGGGATGAGGACAGCTGTGCCTGCTGGCTACCTTAGTTTGTCCTGCCTGGTTTGGGTTTTGTTGCTTAAAGCCTGCTTGAATGTGCCAGTTAAACCCGTGTCAACCACTTGAAGATTATCTTGTAGGGGCACGTATGCACACAGGAGACACATTCTTAAGAAGGGTGGGGGGGAAATCGGGGAAAAAGCTGGCAGCGGGGACTGACGGGCACTCAGGCACGTATGTGGGCAAAAAACCGCCTCTAGACCATAGGTAAATAGGGCGAATGGCTGAGTTCTAAATAGAGGGAGGAGGCGGGCGAGGGGTAGTGAGATAGGCCTTCTTGTGCCACTTCAAACCAACATTTTTCGTTTCCCAGTAGATCACTAGTCACAGCTCACACATAAGAGTTTCAGCAACAATGCAGCTGCGATCCAACGATATGAGGATGATGAGTTGTCAGTCGAGTGAAATAAGCAGTCCTGGGAAACAAGGCCAGGACTCACCCCACACACGCCCTTTCCCCCTCAAACACTCAGCCATTACTGTGACCAGATGTAGACCAAACAAGATGTAAACTTGCCATTTGGGATTATTGTCACCCCCTGCGTCATTATGTACTGGAGTGCGTCACCCCCTGCGTCATTATGTACGGGAGTGCAAAAAAAATTAATGAATTCAGAGACTACTCATTCAGAAATTTAAGATATGTAAAAGTATTTTATCCACAGTGGTTTTTAACAGACCATTCTGGAAAAATACCCTGACTTTGCTCCCTGTAAAATAAAGAAACCACGTGAGTGTTTTGTGTGTATGTACATTTTGTATGTGTATGTGTGTATGTATATATATGTATGTGTGTGTATGTGTGTGTATTGTGTGTGTGTATATGTATGTGTATATGTATATGTGTGTGTGTGTGACCCAACAATTAAAATTTGCACCAATAACTCAACAGTTGTGGCTGGGTGTAGACTAATAGATTGCTCATTGCTTTAAAATTTGTTCATGAGAAAAACCCCATTTTACAGACGTAAGTAAATTTACTTACATGATTCTTTTACCTTGTAACTAGTAAATTTAATTTACCTTTTTGTCCCCTTGTTCAGCTAAAAAAAATTTGGGGCCCAGTTTTGGCCCCCATATATCCCCTGTAATCTGAAAATACCTTTGTAACTTGTCATGATTGTGACCATCTGAGTTCATTCCCTTTTGTAACTTGCTCAGCTATCAAACTTTGAGGTCCAGTCCCTGGACCCATTATGTACCTCTGTAATTTTTGACTCCCGCCCACAGGATGGGTATGGGGTATAAAAAGATATCAAACTAAAACTAACTGAGCCAGCACTACTGTTCACCACTCTGCCGAGTCATCGCTTGCAGTACAGCCGTACCACCTGCTCCACAGTGGTTGGGCCACTGACTTCATTCCCTCCTCGCCTCCACCATCCCATCCTTTTCCAGAATTTCCATCCTTCCCTTCCTTCTTCCTCTTCCCTATCTCGTCGATTCTTTTCTCGGCCTTTAAGAAGAAGAAGGGGAAGCCCAGGGGGGGGTGAGGGGCACCCCAACCCTGCCCCCTCCCCCCGGAGACGTGGAGGGGAGGAAGAACTGTCTGCTCCCCCGACTTGGGACACTCTGGCCCCAACCCTCAAAACTCGCACAAAACTTCCACTGTTTACGCTGAAACAATGCACAGGATGTCCTCTCGCTGCTCTGGAATCTTCCCAGACCATTCAGTCGTGACCTGGTCAGCCTTCGATCAGGAGCTATCCTTTGAAAATCCTGGTGCTAGCCCGCCAAACCGCCCTGCTGGTGTCGGCTGGAGTAGTAATGAAGGCATGAACAGCTTGTCTCACTTCATCAGCCTACACAAGCAGCATCCGTTTCTCAACGAGTTATCTTGATGTCGTGTCTGCAAATCTCAGCATCCAGACACCAATGGAAATAAGTCACTCTGTCTGACTTGGGTTATCCTAGGTCTTCTACCTAGGATATGATAATGTATGTTAATGTATTTGTGTATACCTGAATAAACTATTTACTTACAGGTACAAGTAGGATCTGGGCGAAATTTGCCTGGGTGAGTGATGGTTTACTCCCTGTAAAAGGAGTGTACTCTTTCTAATCAGTCTCTCATATACATATACAGTCCACTAAAATTAACAACACCGTAACTATTGGTGTTACCTATTTCACTTATTAAACGGTCCAGAGCGACGTGAGTCTAGAGTGTGAGAATATCGAAGGGACCCCTTGGGCGCGACCAGAGTGGGTCAAGTTTTCACACGCTTCACGGGGATAACCGCGGTAAAATTATATTGGCGGTCACTCCCCCCGTTGAGATTATTTGCTCAGCGGCGGTGAAGCCTCCAGACAGTAATCTCACAATTCCCACACTTAGTGCAATTACAAGAGACAGTCTGATGCTACTTTATTTTATAATTGTATCTTAAAAATTCTGTCCAAACATCCCCTTACTACAGATATCAAAGTACTAGAGCTCGCCACACTATACATGATATAATAAAATTACTATTTAACCTAAATGATGAATGATCACTACCGACCCCGATCTAAACCTATTTAATCTAACACCCAATCAAAATTTACTGAAAGTAACTTCCTCTACTACACAGAATCACAAGCCAACACTGTCCTAAATACAGCTAAAAGTATAACAAAGTCCGATCCTTAAGAATAATGCTCATGATGACCTCCTTGCCCTCCTTGATTCCCTAAAAGACAACCTTCACATGTATTGTTCTTACGAAACCTGGCTCAAGCAGGATACAATAGATATCTACTGCTACCAGGATACAGCCAGCAATACACAACTGTAGACCACATCAAGTTGGGGGAGGTATTGCAATCTATTACTAAAATGAAATATCTATAGACACCACTTGCTATAGTGATGAATATGGAGAATATATTTTTCCTAATTTTTACTGCACAAAACCTTAAGACCCCATAACAACTAGCCATTTACCGGATGCCTCATACAAACATCCCAAATTTTAGTGATCAACTAAAACGCTAATAACAAACAACCAAATGAACAAAACACCACCTTATCTTAGCTGGAGACTTCAACATCAACCTTGGCCAACCAGATGACCAGCCAGTAACTGATTTCATCAACAATATGAACAAAACACTTCTCATACCAACACACCAAACCAACCAGGCTGACTGAGACGAGTGCAACCATAATCGACCATATATGGACCAATAACCTAGCCCCCTTAAGTCGGGGATAATAACAAGACAGCACTACAGACCACTACCCCACCTTCCTCTTTAACAAACATTAGTAAACCACCCTCTAGAATGCACCAAAGTTTCATTTTTAGACTCATGACCAGGCATCAATAAATAACTTCACAGCAGAGCTCTGCCACTTCTCCGACCACTGCATCAGTCTATTCAAATCATCCTGGAGTGCTCTAATGTCCTCATTATAATGAATTGGACGGCCTATATTGGTGTCATCAGCAAATTTGCTTATGTCGCTGTTTATTCCCTCATCTATGTCGTTTATTTAATTTGTGAATAACAAGGAGCCCAACACTGACGTGCTTGAGACGTGCTTGAGACGCGCCCCCACTCTGATTTCTCCCCATTTATGCAAACTCTCTGCTGCCTATTTGTCAACCATGCCTCTACCCGGGAAAAAAAATTCTCCTTGTATTCCGTGTGCCTTAAGTTTTCTCAGTAGCCTCTGATGTGGAACTCTGTCGAAAGCCTTACTGAAGTCCATATACAATATCATATTCAGTACCATGATCTACCTCATCAAATACCTTAGTGAAAAAAGTTAGTAAATTCGTAAGGCAGGAACGCCTTATGTTGAGATTCATTAATCAATTTATGCTTTTCAAGATGGCTATGAATTGCCTCTGCAATTATTGATTCCATAAATTTTCACACTATGGAGGTAAGGCTTATTGGTCTATAGTTCGAAGCCAAATACCTGTCACCTGCCTTGTAAATAGGTATTACATTTGTCATCTTCCACTTGTCTGGCACTATACCTGTTTCTAGTGATATGTTAAAAAGATTAGCCAAAGGTTTGCTAAGTTCCTCTTTACATTCCTTTAAAACTCTTGCAAACAGTTCATCAGGTCATGGGGATTTGTTAGGTTTTAATTTCCCTATTTGTCTGAGGAGCATGTCACTAGTTACCCTAATAGTGCATAGTTTATTATCGTCTTGTTGAAAAAGTTTGTTGGGGTCTTGTATTTGTAGATTGACGAGCGGTTCGTTGAACATAGAATTATATAGTGACTTCAGCATTTATTGTCATCAATATATGTTCCAGTTATTTTAAGTAAAGACCTGTATTGGATATGATTTTCGTCCTGGATTTCGCATGAGAAAAAGAATTTGGGATTTCTTCTAGTTTCACTTACGAGTCTTTTTTTCTGTCTCTCCTAGAATCTACATGATGCAATCAGTTTGTGCTCAATGTTCTCTATTTCTCTAAATTTTGTGCTTCAGAGAGTCTGTTGCCTTTGGGATCTATCGTCCATCGTTTCCACCTGAAGAGTGAGCAACCCTCTCAAGTTTGCATCTTTTCGTTGCTGAAGAGGAATATGTCTGGAGTGCCAATGAGGTCGTCCTCCCGAGGATTTGATTTTGATCTTGGGTGGTCAAGTCGTCAAATCAATGTATTCGCAAAGTTCGCAATTTATTTGTACAATTGATGTTTTTTATTGAAGCTGAATCTATTGAAATCGCCCTGATAATTGATAGCATTTCTCTGTCCCAGGCCACTATGCATGCAATTCTGTACCTGGATTATGTTGCAATCAGAGATTCCAGTCTTCGACACCATTGTCTCGGACTAGGTCCTCATTGTTTGTAAATATAACGTCCAAGGTGTTGCTCAGTCTGGTCGGATCGGCAGTCTGCTAGCATAAAGCGAATTAACTGTAGAGGTTTATTAATTCTGTTGTTTGGGACTGTTCCTGCAGGTAGGCTCTTGGGACTCTCTGCAATTACAGTCCTTGCTACATTCTTCCATTTAAGATATCTTAAACTGAAGTCTCCATGTACACGAGTTTGATAGCTTATCAAGACAATAATCGATCACAAATAACTGGTCCTTAAACTACCGGGGAATTGTATCTGTGGTTTATTTAAAAGCACGATAACTACCGTAAGTCCTAGTTTTCGTTTTTGACTGCCAAAACTTTGATTACATAATTAATGTATTCTGTAACTCAATGAGAGAGTAATAAAGAAGAGGCCGACCCTCTTCCTCGTTGCCTGAATCAATAATAATCATAGACTCAAGCTCGGTGTTCTAAGTTATCTTGAGTGCTCTTAGGATGGTAAACAACTCAGTTTGTAATGTAGACGCCCAATTGTTAATTCTTATGCCTAATTCAAAAAAGGTTTGTCATTCTTAACTAAGGAGGAGGTAACAAGAGCAGATACAGCCCTGGCAGTAGACTCCTCCTTAGCTCCATCAATATATCCAAGAAAAAGCTGAAGGATTGGTGGCAATAATACTAAATGATCAGGTTATAGAAGAAAAGAGTTTAAATTCCAGACTAATGAGGATCAGAATGAAAGTGGGGTGGGAGAGGTGGGCTATAGTAAGTGTTGATGCACTTGAAGGCAGGAGGCGTGTTGGTAGCTATAAAGTGAACGGTTAGTAAGTGATGAGCTGAGAAAATAATTGTGGGAAATATAAAATATAATAATAATAATAATAATAATAATAATAATAATAATAATAATAATAATAATAATAATAATAATAATAATAATAATAATAATAATAATTAATAATAATAATAATAATAATAATAATAATATTATTATTATTAACAATAATAATAATAATAACAATAATAATAATAATATATCTTCATGTGTGAATACATTTTCTGGTCGTTATCAGTAAGTTTTCCAGGTGTAGAAGATATCCCAGGTCCTCTTAAAACTGGTTCTGGACAGCTTACTGACAGTAGTAATAAAATATATGTCCCGGCTCTGATGAAGAGACTTTGTGAATCTTTTTAAATAAGTTTAACATTTTCAAGTGAATTAAAAAAATAATATTAATACAAACAATTTAATAGTCAAGTGGTGAACTAGGTTTTGGTGCTGGAGCAGCGAGAAATGGCACTGGCGTAGCTAAATACTACTGCGAAACAGAACCACTGGGGATAATGTGATTCCCCATTTTCAACCTGTTTTGCCTTTTTCTTCACAGGTTCACCCTCAACGGGGAGGATGTATGTTTACGCTTTTGGGGCTGGTTCCTCTTTATGAAGGAAGGAGCCGCTGCGTTTCAGCCCATGGAGTTTTGAGTCAGCACCTGCGGGTTCTACTTCCTTGGTAATGTCATCTATGTCTCCCGGAAGGAGGTCCTCACCGTCCTTCGGGCTGGGCTGTACCTTTTGATGGCGACCAATAGTCTCCTCAAGAATGTATAAACCATCTTGAAGACTTGGGTGGAGCTCATCGCACGCATCTGTGCCCAGTCTACTGGCGAAATCGGGAAACTGGGTTGGTGTGACATGCACAGTATTTGCTCAGCCAGGAACCGCACGTCGCCTTCGAAGCCAGCCTGGAGCCCTCTTCAACCACCTCGTGAGGAAGGCCACCGTACTTAGCTAAACCAAAGTCCAGGACGGTAGTCCGTATTCCCTCTTCCGTCCTCCTAACACAGATATTTTCATAATGTAAGTCATTGTGAAAAACCCTCGGGCGTGGACGAGAATCATGGTCCTGAAGACTTGCTCCAAGGCTTCAAGCTCCTCGTTGACGCTCAGAGAGGCGGACAACAGCGTATAGGGGCCGCCATACGAGGTTACGAGTTGATATGTGCAGGGACACAGGCCTATAAGCTCTTGCACCCCAGGTATACCCTGGAGTTGGAGCAAGACATGCGTCTCCCTGAGGATGAGGGAGTCGACTTCCTTGAAGGTTTTAAGACCTGGTCCCCGTTCAGTGTTTTAACCTTACTGCACCTGCCGAACGCGCCACTCCCTATAAACACCTCCGAATCCCACTCCACGGACTGGACCCAGTTCTTTTCCAGCACCGGCAAATGATTGAGTCGACACATGGTACGGAGCCACTGAACTCGCTTACCCGTGTATATTTTCTTTTTCATAACTATTTCCAATAAATTCAAATTATTAAATATTATTTACGTATTGATTAATAAGTTTCGTAAACTGACAGTATGCAATACCAAACAAACTCCTAGATGTATTGTTTATATGATGGATGGTAGTGAATACTGATGAACAAGACATCCAACAGGCGGTGCGCAAATCGTAGGCGACCTTAAGGATTCAACATTGTTTTTACCAGCTGAGAGTCTTCCAATGTAACAAATATACCTTTAGATCATTTCCTAAGATTAACCACTCTCGATATTAGTAATACTATCCTCCTGGTGGGATTTTCAAAGTGGAACACTTTCATGTTTTCCATGACCAGTATGGCAACAACTTTGTCGCTCATGAACATTCCTCTTTGGAGATCTTTATTACATATAAGAAATGTTCAAAATTATTTATAACTTCCTTGATAGCCACTTGAACCTCCTCGTATTCCAAATCCAACTAGAGTAACTTCTATAATAATTACAACCACTTCAATGATCCTAAACTTGAAAGAGTAGACCTACACTATAGAAATAAAATCGCACCCTGAAATACTGACACGCTTTCAAACTTCCCTTATTGTTGCCAGGGATGAAATGACGTCTTCGGCAGACTGAGAAGCATTGTCAGTGGTCACAGTGGCCACAGTGGTCACAGTGGCCACAGTGGTCACAGTGGCCACAGTGGTCACAGTGGTCACAGTGGCCACACCGCACTTTGTCGGGAATGGAGGGATACCAACAGAATCAAGGGTAACAGAAATGGTCAGATGGCGCACCCTTATCCTCTTCATAGCGAATGAGTTAGTCATTTCTTGGGCTGATACATCAAGCTATGATGATCTCCCCATTACCACGAAATTAAAGGTCAAATAAGATGCCAAGGAGACCTTTTTTGTTATATATTCACCAAGAAAGATGATTGTAAAACTCCTTTCACTAAATTTGAGTTCGATGCTTCACTAGCTAAAGATAAATCCAAGTCGCCTGGTGGTATAACTTAGTACATACTTAGATGTTCTGTCGTGACTCACGAAATCGTAATGACACGATTGCAAACAAACCACATACCACGGGTTCGAACCCCACCCGTGGTATGTGGTATGTTCTGTCGTGTGGCGGGGATAAGTTACTATAAACCCTCGTAATTGATACCGACAAATTGGTTTAAAAAGTCACGTGAGCAACACTTGGATCTTGGAACCTTGATCACTTCAAACATACGAAGGTCAAAAATAACAGTGTATAGAGGCAGGAAGATACAATCACAGACAGATAGATACAATCGCACGTTTCTCCTTTCATCTTATGCTTCCTGATGTGGGGGAAAGCTGTTGCCACATTTGCTCACTCTTTTATTTTTTCCATGGCTTCTTTCAGTATTTTTACTTTCTCCTCCAGTTTTAGACCACTTTCTTCAACATTAATATTCCTCTTTACTTGCTTCAACATCATCCCTTGTCTTATTATACATTCACTCAATTTCCTCGTTAAGGTAAATGATTATGGAACAGAACTTTTCTCTGGGCTGAGGGACTGACCGCCTCAAAGCTACGTCTTCAAGGATGATGGACTGATGACATCGTCTTTACACCTCCACTGCCTCCTTTGTATTCGAAAGAATAAACCTATTGTGTACGTAAAACGTTTCGAAATGAAGATACCTAATTGTTCTACATACATCTTACTTATCTTATTGGGAGTTATCATGAGGACGTCGTCCACGTAACGTATCTGTAACGATGGTGGATATTATGTTGGCAAAGCGTTCGTTCACTTTCTAAGTTTTCCATGTATTATTTAGGCGTTGATTGGAGAGCCCATTCCCACGCCATGTTGTTGAAAGAGAAACAGTTGAAGTTAATGCAGAGTTCAATTAGGTCAACAAAGTCTCCAGGAGGTAGTGAGATATAACTCCTGACTGACTTTATGTCGGAAAAGGTCAATAGGCCAATGGTTTGTGTGGTGGGCAACTTTGTGAAGAGGGAAGTGACGTCCAAACTTGTTTCGGATAGAGAGGTCTGTGATGCGGTTGAGAAGGTCGCCTGAATGCAGCGGGGCTGATGGTCCCCAGAAGGCAGGAAAGATGTTTGGCAAGAACACCGGCTAATTTGTGTTGTACACTGCCTATACCTGACATGATTGGTCTGAGAGGAATATGATGTCGATGGATCTCATGTAGTTCGTACATGAGTGAAGGTTTGAGGTTGCTGGATATCAAGTGCAGAAGTTTTCACCTTTTCTTAGTGCGTCTGAGTATTTCTCTGGTTTTGAATAGGAAGTCTTTGGTGTCTCTCACTGTTGTGTGTTGATGGGCTCGTATGTAGACTGGTGTAGTAGGCGCTCTTGTTGGCTATGACGCCCTCCACTTCCACACTATAACCCGGTAGATACCCGGGTATTAGTCGCCTTGCACCTACTGTCTCTGTCCAGCTAGCAGTAAGTAGGTACCTGGGTCTTAAGTCACCTTACACCTGCTGTCCCTATCCACCTAGTAGTAAGTAGGTAACAGGGTGTTAAGTCACCTTACACCTGCTGTCCATATCCACCTAGCAGTAAATAGGTACCTGGGTGTTAGTCGACTGGTGTGGGTCGCATCCTGGGGGACAAGATTAACCTAAGTTGTCAGAAATACTGTGCATAACCAGGGACTTCCTATATAGTACGTCAGCTATGTCAGCTACGTCTGTCATAGTTGTATCATGTACTTGTAGAAACAACAATAATAATAATAATAATAATCATTATTATTATATTATTATTATTATTATTATTATTATTATTATTATTATTATTATTATTATTATTATTAAGAATGCACGAACCTTTGCACCACCAGACAAAAATTTTAATTTCTTAAATAGGTATTAAAGTAAATTCTGAGTGTATATTGTAGTGATACCGCTCTTGTGGAGAGCCGCTGCAGGACACAATACGGCACCACCTCAGGGGGCCCCTAACAATAACAACAAACAGTACGGCGATGGCCCAGCATGGCGTGTGGTCTCGCTCTTACACAAATACATTCGTGATGCAGATTACATGGTAAGCTTAAATATGTCGCCAGTAGCTATAGCTTTTCTGAGGACATATGCACCTTACATCACCTGTCCTGCAGCAGCAGTCATTAGATGTATTTTCTTCTGTTGCAGACATGTACCATGGATTTTGTGTTCAATAAAGCCTAGAAATGAGGCCTGTGTTTTTATCACAACAATTTATTGAACACAAATATCCTGGGCTACCTGGCGGCGATTCTGAGCTAGACTACACAGCAAAATGGAGCGTTTACTGAAACCTGAGAGGCTAGACTCTGACCCCAGTGTATCAACGGCTGCTCAGGAATGGAAGCACTGGTTTAAGACTTTCGAAAACTTCTTGAGAGCCTTTCCTCAGGAAGATCTAGATAAACTAAGCCTGCTCATCAACTTTGTGTCACCTAAAATCTATGAGGTTATTTCTGAGTGTAATACCTATGAAGATGCTATCAATGCCCTCAAGTCTCAGTATATTAAGCCCACAAATGAAATCTTTGCACGATATCGTCTTGCAACTCGCCGCCAGCAGATTGGTGAATCCTTAGAGGAATACTTTCAAGCATTGAAAATATTAGGTAAGGACTGTAACTTCCGAGCGGTGACAGCTTCTCAGTATTGTGAAGAGTCCATCAGGGATGCTTTTATCAGTGGCCTGCAATCACCAATAATAAGGCAGCGTTTATTGGAGAATAAAACTCTGGACTTAGCCACTACCCTTGACCAGGCAAGATCATTAGATTCAGCTCAGAAGAATTCTGAAGTGTACAGTACTACCCAGCCTTCTCGAGTGGTAAGTGCTGTAACTCCCGACCAAGACTCTTTTAATGAGGTTACCGTGGAACCTGCTTCAGTGACAGCAGCTGCAGGCACAAAGTGTTTCTTTGTGGTTTTTCAAGACATCCACGTCCAAAGTGTCCGGCTCGTGAAGCAATGTGCCATCAATGCCATAAGAAAGGTCACTTTGCTAAAGTATGTCGTGCTAATACATCAACAAGAGCTAGTGCTTCTATGCATTCCGACCAGGCGACTCTAGCAACAGTGACTCTGCGGCTGCTCCAAATTCACTGTCAAAGGCAGTTGTGAAAGTGTTCATCAAAGGAACAGAAGTAGATGGTCTGATTGACAGTGGCAGCTCAGAGAGTTTCATCAACCTTGACGTAGTTAAACGCCACTCCTTGACGGTACATCACTCATCAGGTACCGTTTCCATGGCATCAACATCTCTCTCTATTCAGACGTTAGGGTTTGTAAGGTAAACCTTAGAGTTAATGACAGGGATTATCAAGATGTACATTTAGCTGTTCTGCCACAACTGTGCTCTGATGTGATCCTTGGTCAGGACTTTCAGAAGCGTCATGGTAGTGTTACCTTAACATATGGAGGTGAACTGCCTCCTCTCGTTGTCTGTGGTCTTAGCACTTTAAGGGTAGACCCACCAAAGCTGTTTGCGAATCTTACTGCGGATTGTCATCCTATATCAGCTAAGTCACGCCGCTATTCTTATGAAGATAGGATGTTCATTGAGAAAGAAACTCAGAGGCTGCTGAAGGAGGGTATTATAGAACCAAGTAATTCTCCGTGGCGTGCACAGGTCGTTGTTGTCAAGGATGATTATAGGAAACGGAGGCTGGCTATCGACTATTCTGAGACAATCAACAAATTTACACTTCTTGATGGGTACCCTCTACCTCGAATTGATGATACAGTGAACAAAATTGCTCAGTACTATGTGTTTAGCACAATTGATCTACGAAGTGCCTATCATCAAGTCCCTATAAGGAATGAAGATAAACCATACACAGCGTTTCAGGCTAGTGACGGCCTCTATCAGTTTACCAGAGTCCCTTTGGGGTTACCAATGGGGTAGCCTGTTTCCAACGAATTATGGATTCACTCATTCAGGAAGAGCAACTTATGGGAACTTATGCATATTTTGATAATGTTACCATTTGTGGCAAGACCCAGGAGGACATGATGCAAACCTTGATAAGTTTTTGAAGCTGCCAAGAAGAAAAATATCAGTTACAATGAAGAAAAGTGCACTTTTTCCACTAAAAGGCTTAACATCCTTGGTTATGTGGTGGAAGGAGGTGCAATATCCCCCAGACCCTGAAAGACTTCGACCTCTACGGAACTTCCAATGCCCCAAGACAAAAGTCACTCCAAAGAACTCTTGGTCTTTTTGCTTATTACTCACAGTGGATCTACAACTATTCAAGTAAAGTTCGCCCACTGAGTGCTACCACGATATTTCCTGTGACAAAGGAAGCAGAAACTGCTTTCTATACTCTCAAACAGGATATTGAAAACTCAGTAGTTCAGGCCATTGATGAGTCCCTACCATTCGAGGTGGAAACGGATGCATCTGAAGTTGCCATTGCTGCAGTCCTATCTCAGGCAGGACGTCCCGTTGCTTTCTTTTCAAGAACTTTTCAAGGATCAGAGAAGTGCTATGCTGCTGTAGAAAAGGAAGCCCAGGCCATCATAGAAGCAGTTCGCCACTGGAGGCATTATTTAACAGGCAGACATTTCACTGTAAGGACTGACCAACGGTCCGTGATGTATATGTTTGACAAGAAGCACAAAAGTAAGATCAAGAATGACAAGATATTACGCTGGAGGATGGAACTATCGTGTTATAACTTTGATATTCTGTATCGACCGGGTGAAGAAAACGTTTCACCTGATGCATTCTCTAGGTCACACTGTGGAGCAGCATGTCATGATTTGCAATCACTCTCAGAGCTCCACAAGGCCTTGTGTCACCCAGGAGTTACACGCCTGTATCATTTTGTTAAATCTAAGAATATGCCCTACTCAGTGGAAGAGGTGCGACAAGTGATCAGATCATGCAGAGTATGTGCAGAGTGCAAGCCAAACTTTCACCAGCCAGAGAAAACTCATCTCATAAAAGCCACCCAGCCTTTCGAGAGACTGAATATAGATTTCAAAGGACCCTACCAAGCATAAACCAGAATAGGTATTTCCTTAACATAGTAGATGAATATTCTAGGTTTCCTTTTGTGTTCCCCTGTGCAAATATGACTGCTTCAACTGTCATCAGTTGTCTTTCCCAGTTATTCGCTATTTTTGGTATGCCGGCCTATATCCATTCAGACAGGGGATCCTCGTTCATGAGTAATGAACTTCATGAGTTTTTGGCTAACAAAGGGATTGCTTGCAGCAGAACAACAAGCTACAACCCTCAAGGCAATGGTCAAGTGGAGCGGTTCAATGGTACTATATGGAAGTCAGTTACAATGACACTGAAATCTCGCAATCTACCGGTTCAACACTGGCAGACTGTCTTACCTGATGCCCTTCACTCTATTAGATCATTGCTGTGCACAGCTACTAATGCTACCCCTCATGAGAGACTCTTCAACTATTCACGCGTCCTCTACGGAGCCTCCATGCCCACCTGGTTATGTCACCCTGGACCCATTCTCCTGAAGAGTCACCGTAGGATGAACAAGACGGATCCTTTAGTGGAAGAGGTAGAGCTCCTACAAGCTAATCCGCATTATGCCCACATTCGCTACCAAAATGGTGAAGAGACTACTGTATCTACAAGACACTTAGCCCCAGTTGAAACCAATGTTAGTGCGGAATCTCAAGATACACCAATAGATGTTGGGAAAAATGCTTGGTTTCTCCAGGGAAGCCTTTTCAGGCTACCCCTATTGAAATAGAGGATGCCGCTCCAGTAGATAGTCAAACCCCGCTAGAAAATACCGAACCCGGGGAAGAGGCTCAAGGGCTACGAAGGTCTGGACGTACACGTCACCCACCTAACCGTTTGGAGGATTACTGTATCTGATATTTTAGAAGGGAGATTGTAGTGATACCGCTCTTGTGGAGAGCCGCTGCAGGACACAATACGGCACCACCTCAGGGGGCCCCTAACAATAACAACAAACAGTACGGCGATGGCCCAGCATGGCGTGTGGTCTCGCTCTTACACAAATACATTCGTGATGCAGATTACATGGTAAGCTTAAATATGTCGCCAGTAGCTATAGCTTTTCTGAGGACATATGCACCTTACATCACCTGTCCTGCAGCAGCAGTCATTAGATGTATTTTCTTCTGTTGCAGACATGTACCATGGATTTTGTGTTCAATAAAGCCTAGAAATGAGGCCTGTGTTTTTATCACAACATATATACATACCCCTGTGTGTACCTTTATACATAATAGTGTATACACAGTATATTTATAAAAGAATGGGGCTTCTGAAATTATAATTCACACTTTCGATGCTAAGTTAGTTAGTTTGATATCTTTATTATGCACCCCATACCCATCCTGTGGGCGGTATTTCGATGCTAAGCAGACGGAGGATCGAGACTTCCCCCCGCCCACTCACCCACACGGGTTTAGCGCTTCGTTAAATACAATCCTTTCGTAGAGTCGCTACCACTGAGGCTCGCAGGACACTATGTCTAGCACTAATACAATGTCATATGGA
>WNWK01045672.1:0-10000 GCA_009830355.1 Cherax destructor | reverse complement strand
AAGTGGCACTAGGAGCTTTCTTTGGGCCCATGGTAGCTTATTTAGTAGTCACACACAATCAAGGCACAAAAACAATGAATTGTTAATAAATGTTTTGTATAAACTCCTGGGGTGATGTTCACTCAAGCATAAACAATGCTAGACTGCGTGACAATGTGCGTGGGAGGTGCGTGGGTGGCGGGCCTACGGCCTTTGTATGTGCGCGGCACTGGTGGACAGGTCCCATACGGTCGGCGAAAACTAAGACAAATTTTCCCTGAAAAAAGTCGGCGAAAACCAAAATCGGCGAAAACTGGGACAAGCGAAAACCAAGGGATGACTGTATATATATATATATATATATATAATATATATAATATATAATATATATATATAATATAGGATGGGGTCCACCTCTGGTGTGAATTGTGGGTCCCATAGCCTCGGAGAAGTGGATAAAAAGGCTTCAAGGAAGAATATTTAGATGTCTTTCTGAAGCCATTTGAATATTCCACTTCCCCTACCACCCCATCTTTTATTAAATATATATAAAATTTATTTCAAGATACAATACATTGTCAAAATACATTAACAAGGATACAATAGTGAGTAAAACAACATAGATGACAACTCAGAGCTACATGTCAAATACTTCGTCCAGCTCCCCGGTAGTGGGCCGCTGCCCAGAATACTGCAGGCATTTCCCTCTGGATCGCAACACTGAGTCTCTGAAAGAGGAAGCTGGTCGCCCTGTGGTCCTTGGTTTCTATGATGAGTTTTCCACCCAGCTCCTTGAGAAACTTTAGAGCACACTTGCCCCATGCTCCAGGGGTCTCCGACCCTATTGGGATGAAGTTATAGCAAGAGGGAAGGTCTTCATATTTGCGGGTCTTCTGGGTCTCCTGTGGCTGGCAGCTCCACCCCTTCGGCTAAGGAGTGTGGCAGGTAGGTGTCTGCCAATGTGGCAGCACAGGTGTAGTCCCAAGCAATCTGTTTACCATCCTTCCAGGGTAGCATGGTGGCTCCATCAGGACGCTTTGACTTCCATCAGACCTCTGCATTCGGGGTTCCCTGAGCTGGGCAACGGGCTGTGGCGAGGCTTCTCTTTATGATGTCATTGACCTCCTCATGTCAGCATACTTCCTTCTGATGTGTGACACACTAGACCATGAAGTCCGAATTGATCAGCCGTCGCCCTGCCGCAAATACACCTATGTTCGGTGAGTATGGGGCGGCTAGGCGAAGAGCAACACCAATCCGAATGGCCTGTGGGTCGAGTCGAGTCCCCAGAGAGGAATTGGGAACAGCTAGAAGGAAATCTCCTGAGTGTGGTGCCTTCACCGCTAGGAGACGAGCTTTGTCCTTTCCTGAAGCGTTGGTGAGCATTGTGTTGGCAATTTTTTCCATGATCGGTTTGTCCCAGTGGGACTGTTTGTGCTCTTTGGGAGGAGCTGGTCTACTGGAGGAGTCTGCCAGGATGTCCCACTGCACTGCTGCTTCAATGAACTTGGGGTCTTGAGCTCCCACCACACCTCTCAAACGTTCAGGGACAATCCTCTTGACTAATCCACAGGAGGCCAAACACGATGACAGAAATGCAGGTAACGCTACCTGCCTATATTCAGGACCTTAAAACTACTCACCATAAAAAATATTCATACCTATTCATGTGCCTATTACATACTACATAAAACTCTACATGCTAATATCAACCCTCCGCTCAAAATTCTCCTCAACAACTTTAATAGGTCCCACCACCACAACACAAGACACAGATCACTTTTTGACATACCCCGAGTCCATACCAACCAATGTAAAAATTCTATGCACATAAAGGGCCCCAGAATCTGGAATTCATTACCAGTAAATATTAAGTTAAACTTGTCTGAAAATCAATTTAAGACTCTTCTCAAAAATCACCTACTCACCCTAAACTAAATACTCATACTGTAAACTACTTTCAAAAATGCTCAATGTTATTTTCCTTAAGATAATCTCAATTTTGTATTATCATCCTCCTAAACACTTGTTACAATTTAATATCATCATATTGTCATTTTAACAGTATAATATCATATTGTAATTTGAAATAAAATATATAACTAGAATAAACTCAATCAATTTCTCTAGTATTATGTACATAGTCTATAAGTCATTAGATTAAGCTGCCCCTAATGCCATGGCATGCCAGTGGCTCTCCTTGCATTTCAGTTTTATGATTGTAACTACCAATATCTATGTATACTTGCAAAGAAATAAAATTTACTTTACTTTAGGTTGGTGGATGAGTTTGGTAGGGTATGTAAAAGAAGGAAATTAAAAGTGAATATAGGAAAGAGTAAGGTGATGAGGATAACAAAAATTAGATAACGGAAGATTGGATATCAGATTGGAGGGAGAGAGTATGGAGGAGGTGAATGTGTTCAGATATTTGGGAGTGGATGTGTCAGCAGATGGGTATATGAAGGATGAGGTGAATCATAGAATTAACGAGGGAAAAAAGTGAGTGGTGCACTGAGGTGCTTGTGGAGACGGAACTTTATCCATGAAAGCAGAGCGGGGAATGTATGAGAGTATAGTTATACCAACAATCTTGTATGGGTGTGAGACATGGGTTGTGAATGTTGCAACAAGGAGAAGGCTGGAGGCAGTGGAGATGTCATGTGTTGTGTGAATATAATTCAGAGAATCCGTAGTTTGGAGATTAGGAGGAGGTGTGGGATTACCAAAACTATTATCCAGAGAGCTGAGGAGGGGTTATTGAGATAGTTTGGACATATAGAGAGGATGAAACAAAATAGAATGACTTCGAGAGTGTATAAATCTGTAGTGGAGGGAAGGCGGGGTAGGGGTCGGCCTAGAAAAGGTTGGAGGGAGGGGGTTAAGGAGGTTTTGTGTGTGAGAGGCTTGGACTTCCAGCAAGTGTGCGTGAGCGTGTTAGATAGGAGCGAATAGAGACAAATGGTTTTTAGGACTTGACGTGCTGTTGGAGTGTAGGCAAGGTAACATTTATGAAGGGTTTCAGGGAAACCGGCAGGCCGGACTTGATTCCTGGAGATAGGAAGTACAGTGCCGGCACTCTGAAGGAGGGGTGTTAATGTTGCAGTTTTGTAGCTGTAGTGTAAGCACACCTCTGGCAAGACAGTGATGGAGTGAATGATAATGAAAGTTTTTCTTTGTTGGGCCACCCTACCTTGGTGGGAAACGATGTATGTGTTAATAAAAAAAAAAAGATGACTTCTAATAATATCAGCTATAATTGATTCTAATAATTTGCCTACTCCTAGGTAGTAGGTTGGTAGACAAGTAACCGCCCAGGGAGGTACTACCGTCCTGCCAAGTGAGTGTAAAATGAAAGCCTGTAATTGTTTTACATGATGGTTGGATTGCTGGTGTCTTTTTTCTGTCTCAAAAACATGCAAGATTTCAGGTATGTCTTGTTACTTCTACTTACACTTATGTCACTACACATTCATGTACAAGCATATATATACACACCCCTCTGGGTTTTCTTCTATTTTCTTACTAGTTCTTGTTTTTATTTCTTCTTATTTCCATGGGGAAGTGGAACAGAATTCTTCCTCCGTAAGCCATGTGTGTCGTAAGAGTCGACTAAAATGCCTGGAGCAAGGGGCTAGTAACTCCTTCTCCTGTATACATTACTAAAGTTAAAAAGAGAAACTTTTGTTTTCTCTTTGGGCCACCCGCCTTGGTGGGAAACAGCCGATTTGTTGAAAAAAAAAAAATGCCTACTTTAGATGTCAGGTTGGTTGGACAGTAATTTGATGGAATGGACTTATCCCCTGATTTGAATATAGGAACTACATTAGCTATATTCCACATCTCTGGCACACCAGTTAAGATGGACACATTAAATACGCTCGTTAATGGCTGACTAACTTCCATCCTGCATTCTTTAACCCTTTCGGGGTTTTGGTCATACTAGTACGTTTTACGCCCTGGGGTTATTAACGTACTAGTATGCCTAAATTCTAGCGCCCTCAAATCAAGCAGAAACAATTTGATAGGCCTAGATGTGATAGAATGGGTCTGTGCGGTCAGTTTGCGCAGTATAAAAAAATTCCTGCACCACACAGTGCATAATGAGGGGGAAAAAACTGACCGTGTTTTTGGTTTAAAACAGCGAGTTTGCAGTCTATTTTCGTATGGCATTTATGATTGTATTCTCGTTTTCTTAGTCTCATTTTATAGAATAGATGATATATTACAGAAATAGAGATAATTTTGACTGGTTTCACGATGACAAGTACCTTGAAACTGAGCACAAAGTAGCGAAAATGTTCGATTTTGGCCAATGTTCAAGAGTAAACAAATCACACCATGCGTCCAATACACATCAACTGGAGAGTCTAATATTCTTGCACAAGTGCGCTGATATTATTTATACCATTTTTACAATGACGCAGTTGTATACATAACAGTAAATCTTCTATGTTTTGTGAGAATAAAAACTCAAAATGGAAAGCAAAAGTAATGTAAGAGGGGCCTGGAGACGTGACTAATGAACAGAGAAGATGTTACTTTAGTGCCAGGAATGTCTGCCTTGTTTATTATGGACCCTATTTTGAAATTAGCATCGTTTGAAATTTGTGTGAAATTGGCCAAATTGCCATTTTCTGACCACTATTTTGGGTAGTTGAAATTGGTAAATAGGCAGTTTCTTGTACTCAATCCATATAAGAAATGGAGTTCTAGCGAAATAGCTATAATTTTAGTAGACTGAAACATTGGAATTTGCCGAAAATAGGGCTCAAAGTGGGCGAAATCGCCGATGCGTAAATGTCATGGATACTGCTAACTTCCGTTAGTTTTCGATCAAATTTCATAATTTTTGTGGCGTTATGATCGGAAAAAGATTCTCTATCATACCATAAGAAATTTTTTTTTTTTTTTTTTTTTTAAATTCGTGGACCCTGAGAACGAGTTTCAGAGAGACCCCTTGGACCCCCCAAAGGGTTAAGTACCCTGGAAAATAACTCATTGGGTCCTGGGGACTTATTTTGTTTCAGTTTATCTATCTGTTTGATAACCATATCCCTTGTGACAGTAATATTAGTTAATTTGAATTCTTAAGGAGCTGAATAATTGTTAGTTTCTGGAATGTCATTAATGTCTTCTTGAGTAAAGACTGACAAAAATAATCATTAAATAGAGAACACATTTCCAGTTAGATTATCCATCAGCTGTCCATTCCTAATTTTCAGAGGTCCTACTTTTCTCTCACCTTCGTCCTGTACACTTGAAAGAACCCTTTTGGTTTAGTCTTTGATTCATTAGAAACTCTAATTTCATAGTCACGTTTAGCTTTTCTAATCCCCTTTTACTTATCTTTTAAACTGAACATATTCGTCAATAAGGTTAATCTCTCCTCTTTTGATGCGTCTATAAATTCCCTTTCTCCTAGTAAATGCTTTAGCCTCCTGTTAACCCATTTGGGGTTATTATTTGACCTAATATCTCTTTGGGGAATATATATGCTCTGAGCACATTGTACATTACAGTCATCCCTCGGTTTTCGTGTTTAATCCGTTCCTGAGGGATGCACTAAAACTGAAACACACGAAAACTGAAACCATTTTCCCATAAGAAATAATGGAAATTCAATTAATCCGTTCCAGAAACCCAGAAGTTTGGAAAAAAAAATTGGGGGCCTTAAAGATAGATTTACATGCACAAATGAATGAAATGAATGTGGCACTTACCTTTATTGAAGACTGATGTTGCTGGATGGAAGAGAGGGAGGAGGGGAGAGGGAAGAGACCCTATTTTTTGGAAGGGGAATCCACTTCCATAAGGAGTTTAGGTACCAAGTCCTTATCCGGGGTCACTTCCCTGCATGCCTCCTACACTCCCTCCCTGTCTGCTACACTCCTCCCTGCCTGCACCTCCCTCCTGCCTGCTACACTCCCTGCATACCTGCTACACTCCCTGCATACATGCTACACTCCCTGCATTCATGCTACACTCCTTGAATACCTGCTACACTCCCTGCATACCTGCTACACTCCCTGCATACGTGCTACACTCCTGCATACATGCTACACTCCCTGCATACATGCTACACTCCTGCATACATGCTACACTCCCTGCATACATGCTACACTCCCTGCATACATGCTACACTCCCTGCATACATGCTACACTCCCTGCATACATGCTACTCTCCCTGCATACATGCTACACTCCCTGCATACGTGCTACACTCCCTGCATACGTGCTACACTCCCTGCATACGTGCTACACTCCCTGCATACCTGCTACACTCCCTGCATACCTGCTACACTCCCTGAATACCTGCTACACTCCTGCATACCTGCTACACTCCTGCATACCTGCTACACTCCCTGCATACCTGCTACACTCCCTGCATACCTGCTACACTCCCTGCATACCTGCTACACTCCCTGCATACCTGCTACACTCCCTGCATACCTGCTACACTCCCTGCATACCTCTACACTCCTGCATACCTGCTACACTCCCTGCATACCTGCTACACTCCCTGCATACCTGCTACACTCCCTGCATACCTCTACACTCCCTGCATACCTGCTACACTCCCTGCATACCTGCACTCCCTGCATACCTCTACACTCCCTGCATACCTGCTACACTCCCTGCATACCTGCTACACTCCTGCATACCTGCTACACTCCCTGCATACCTGCTTCACTCCCTGCATACCTGCTTCACTCCCTGCATACCTGCTACACTCCTGCATACCTGCTACACTCCCTGCATACCTGCTACACTCCCTGCATACCTGCTACACTCCCTGCATACCTGCTACACTCCCTGCATACCTGCACACTCCCTGCATACCTGCTACACTCCCTGCATACCTGCTACACTCCCTGCATACCTGCTACACTCCCTGCATACATGCTACACTCCCTGCATACATGCTACACTCCCTGCATTCATGCTACACTCCCTGCATACCTGCTACACTCCCTGCATACCTGCTACACTCCCTGCATACGTGCTACACTCCCTGCATACATGCTACACTCCCTGCATACATGCTACACTCCCTGCATACATGCTACACTCCCTGCATACATGCTACACTCCCTGCATACCTGCTACACTCCCTGCATACGTGCTACACTCCCTGCATACCTGCTACACTCCTGCATACCTGCTACACTCCCTGCATACCTGCTACACTCCTCTGCCATCCTGCTACACTCCCTGCATACCTGTACACTCCCTGCATACCTCTACACTCCCTGCATACCTGCTACACTCCCTGCATACCTGCTACACTCCCTGCATACCTGCTCACACTCCCTGCATACCTGCACACTCCCTGCATACCTGCTACACTCCTGCATACCTGCTACACTCCTGCATACCTCTACACTCCCTGCATACCTGCTACACTCCCTGCATACCGCTACACTCCCTGCATACCTGCTACACTCCCTGCATACCTGCTACACTCCTGCATACCTGCTACACTTACTGCATACCTGCTACACTCCCTGCATACCTGCTACACTCCCTGCATACCTGCTACACTCCCTGCATACCTGCTACACTCCCTGCATACCTGCTACACTCCCTGCATGCCTGCTACACTCCCTGCATGCCTGCTACACTCCCTGCATGCCTGCTACTCCCTGCATGCCTGCTACACTCCCTGCATGCCTGCTACCTCCCTGCATGCCTGCTACACTCCCTGCATGCCTGCTACACTCCCTGCATGCCTGCTACACTCCCTGCATGCCTGCTACACTCCCTGCATGCCTGCTACACTCCCTGCATGCCTGCTACACTCCCTGCATGCCTGCTACACTCCCTGCATGCCTGCTACACTCCCTGCATGCCTGCTACACTCCCTGCATACGTGCTACACTCCCTGCATACGTGCTACACTCACTGCATGCTTGCTACACTCTTAAACTCCATCGTATTTCTCACTTTCTTTACCAAAGGACTGGCACTAGGAGCTTTCTTTGGGCCCATGGTAGCTTATTTAGTAGTCACACACAATAATCAAGGCCCAAAAACAATGAATTTTTAAAAGATGTTTTGTATAAACTCCTGGGGTGATGTTCACTCAAGCATAAACAATGCTAGACTGCGTGGCAATGTGCGTGGTAGGTGCGTGGGTGGTGGCCTACGGCCTTTGTATGTACGCGGCACTGGTGGACAGGTTCCGGACCAAGCACGAAAACGGAGGGAACACACGAAAACAGAGGGCAATTTTCCACGAAAAAACTACACGAAAACTGAAATACACGAAAACAGAGATACATGAAAACGGAGGGATGACTGTACATGTACAGTGGACCCTTGGCCTTTAACCGAAATAATATTCCCCATAAGAATTAATGTAAATACAATTAATCCGTTCCAGACAAAAATATTCACAAAAATTTTTTTTTTTTAACAAGTAAATCAGTATTACATACCTTTATTGAAGACTAATGCTGGCTTCTGGAAGATAGGGAGGAGGAAATAGGAAGGAGTTAGTGTTTGGAAGGGGAATCCCCCTCCAAAAGTACTTAAGGTAACAAGTCACTCTCTGGGGTTACTTCCCTTCTTTGTCTTTTAATGCCACTAGGACCAGCTTGAGTCACTGGACCCCTGTTGCTCAAAAAAGTGTTCCAGAGAGTTCTGTTTCTGGCGAATGTTTGGAATTGTGCTGACGACAGGGGTGTGTGTTTGTGGACAGGACGAGATAGTCCTTCAAAATGACACTAATATAAACTCTATGGCTTATTTATCTATCACAATTCATCTAATATGACATAATAAACAATATTAATACCATAGAAACATGACATATACTCTAGAATGAATAAAATATCATTACGAATATGAGGACTGGTGTTGTGGTGTTTGTTGTTGGGTGTATAAGGGCCACTGAAAGATACGCCTTAAATAGTGATGGCCGCCAGACACACTGCTGTGTTGTCAGCCGCCCTATATAACTCCAACAACATTGGAGGAGTTAAGTTTCGTGTCATTTTTCTATCGCTTAATCGCTTAACTTACTTGCTGCACTGTTAATGCTACACTTTATTGCTGGCTGGTGCTATAGCCTTTATCAACTCCTGCTGCTTTAGTATCATAACATATCGTAGAATCACTGAATCACTTAAGAAGACATTCTCTCCTCTACAGATTTGTACACTCTCGAAACAGAATGACTTCGAGAGTGTATAAATCTGTAGTGGAGGGAAGGCGGGGTAGGGGTCGGCCTAGGAAAGCTTGGAGGGAGGGGGTTAAAGAGGTTTTGTGTGTGAGGGGCTTGGATTTCCAGCAAGCATGCGTGAGCGTATTTGATAGGAGTGAATGGAGACAAATGGTTTTTAATACTTGATGTGTTGTTGGAGTGTGAGCAAAGTAACATTTATGAAGGGATTCAAGGAAACCGGCAGGCTGGACTTGAGTCCTGGAGATGGGAAGTTCAGTGTCTGCACTCTGAAGGAGGGGTGTTAATGTTGCAGTTTTATAACTGTAGTGTAAAGCACCCCTCTGGCAAGACAGTGATGGAGTGAATGATGATGAAAGTTTTTCTTTTTCGGGCCACCCTGCCTTGGTGGGAATCGGCCGATGTGTTAATAAAAAAAAATAAAAAAAAAAAATTCTCTCCTCTCAGCCCTTTACCACAGGGCTGGCACTAGGAGCTTTCTTTGGGCCCATGGTGGCTTATTTAGCAGTTGCAAGCACTAAAAACAATGGAATAATGACAAAATGTATGCCACTACGCTTCTTAAATCTCTCAAACCAGCCTTGATTTGTTCTTTCTTTGCCAGGATGTATGTAATAGTTGATTTGTTTTTTCCCAAACATCCTGGCAAGTTCCAGCACCCGCACACCACTCTCATATTTCTCAATCACCTCTCTCTTAAATTCCATGGTGTTACTCACTCTCTTTACCACAGGAACTTTACTAGGAACTTTCTTGGGAGCCATGGTTACTTATTTTGCAGTTGCACTGACAAAACAATGGAAAACAACGAAATGTTTGGATGAATGAGCAGAA
>WNWK01045671.1:0-14626 GCA_009830355.1 Cherax destructor | reverse complement strand
TTTACATCATTCTTAGGGGAATAAATTTGTTTGAACAGCACTTGCCCAGTACTTGAACAGCATTCTGGAATGAAGAATGTTCAAAAAGCGGGGGTCCACTGTATATCCAAATTTGAAAAGAATAAAAAGGCCCTTCACACTACATGCTATTCAATTTTGGAAGAACTTAAATTGCATTTGCAAAGAATCCACCAATACTTTAAAGAGTTTACTGTAAAGTATTTATTAGCTTTATTCTGACTTATACTTAGAGCATTTAAGTGCATCTTTCGTGCAAAAATGTACTGCATAATTTCCCAAATATTTTTTTTTTATTTTGCAACCACAACTATTTAAAGCCCCCATTTCAGACAACTATTTTGGGGAAAAATCCCATAAAAGTTAACCAAACTTTTATGTGATACAGCACCTAAAATTCTTAATAAATTTTTTAAACAATTCACTATTGAAACAATTTTAAAGAATCTAAAACACAAATCTACAAATTTTGGTGGATTATTATAATAAAGACAAAAATAAGACTTTGAGAAAGACCAGGGGACAGACTACTGTGAAAGAATTTTTAAATTTTTTAGGAAGATGAAGAGTGACTGAGGAGGAATAAACAAGATATATACTGATAAAGAAACAATCTACTGTTCAACTCGGGTATCACAATCCGTTCCCCTGAAAAAGTTTTCCCGCTGCTGCCTGTGATGGTGGCGAATCCTTTTTCCAGTGCCACTTCTTTCATTATTCCCCTTTTAAGCTCATTTCCATTTGATTTATAACCTTTTATTCTGTATTGTGGTCTCCAAGTAACTCATTCTCTTTTTTTTTTTTTCATTTTTTCCAAGTAGCTCATTTTCCTCTTGGCTCGCCGCCGTTTGTTTTGGTGATGTTGAAGCAATTAAACAACGTAACCTATGCTTCCTTTGTCTCTCTATCTGCATGTGGTCCACCCACTGAATGTCTTGTAGTAGATTTTGTTCTTTCTGTTTATCTGACCACTAAAAAAGTTGGGTAAAAGTTATTCCATCAACACTTTACATTGTATTTATAAAATTGTATCTTATCTACCTATATCTTCATCCTAGTGCCATTACAAACTTCTCTTCTGTGGGGGGAAAAATGAGTACTAACTTTTTAAAAAAAACATTTTGGACTTTTTT
Organism: Cherax destructor; assembly: GCA_009830355.1. Classification (NCBI taxonomy): domain Eukaryota; kingdom Metazoa; phylum Arthropoda; class Malacostraca; order Decapoda; family Parastacidae; genus Cherax; species Cherax destructor. Next base: position 13,475 of record WNWK01045671.1, on the reverse strand, counting down.
TTTTTTTTAAAAACCTTTCCAAATATTTCCAAAAAATTTCCCCACACATTCATCGATTTTGTAAAAATTATAAATGCTTGGCAGCCTATAAAATTCGATTTCCTTTTTTCTAGTTCTTTTTTATTTGGTTTTCCCACCAAGGTGCCCAAAAAGAAAACCCAAAAAAAAAAAAAATTTTTAAACTTTCCAAAAACTTTACCATAACTCTACAAACACTGTTTTTGAGAGGTTAGATACACAGAACCCCCTTAAACGAATACCCAAACCCCCTTTTTTAAAAGGGGGAGGCATTTTATTCCCTTTCCCGGGCTAAGTCCGGGTAACTGGCCCCCCCACCCCAACAGCTCGTCAGGGCCCAAAAACCATTCATCTATCTAACATGCTCACGCCCCTTGCTGGAAGCCCAACCCCGCCTACAAAACCTCCTTTACCCCCTTCCCCCCCCTTCCTTCTACAGATTCATACACTCTCCCAAATCATTCTATTTTTTTTCACTTCAAATGACCAAACCACCCCGAGCCCTCATCAGCCCTCTGACCAATACTTTTTCTAACTCAACACCACCAAATTTCCACACACGAATTCTCTGCATAAAATTTACACCACACATTTCCCTTGAAGGGCATCTCCACTGCCTCCAGCCGCCTCCCCGCTGCAGCATTTCAACCCATGTTCAACCCCATAAAGTGTTTTTTTCACTATCTCTCGTACATTCCCCGCTTTGCCTCCTGGGAATGTTTTTTCCCACAGATACTCAAACACCACTCCCTTTTTTTTCCCTTTTAATTCTATGGTTAACCCTCCTTTAAACCATCCGCCCGGGAACTCCCAAATATCTGAAAACATTCTTTCTTCCATACCCCTCCCTCAAAAAAATATCCAATTTTTCTTTGTCTAAATTGCTTGAACCCTCATCACCTTACCTTATCTATGTTCCCTTTCCCTTTCTTTTTACAAGAGGTTTTGCATAAGAATAGTTTTGGAACAATTTTAATGTTTCATCTGTTTGTGGGAATTTTAGATATTGCTTGTTTATCTTCAGTACCCCATAAAGTTGGTAACTTGGCCATTCCCCCCCCAATTGAACTCTGTTTTCTTCACTGTTTAAATTGTGCTTGTTTTTTCTGCCCCCAAACCTCAAATTATCTTCTGAAGAGATGACAATATAAGACTAACTCTGCTCTTGAGCTTCAAATAAGTAGCAAAGTAAAATCCCCATTAACAAATTTCAGCAATTTTAAAAAAAATTGGGGGCAAATTTTATATTTTTTGGGAGAAAAAAAGGGGTCCATAATTCCACATTTTTCTGTAGTATGTCTGTTGTCTTCAAAGTACTTCCAAATCAAACATTTGCCCAGTATGGACAAAAGGCCCACCTCCATCTCATGCCCATTTTCACGTTCCCTTAGCCATAATTTCCTGCACCAGTTTATTGTTTGTGCATCAAAATATTTTGTCATTCAGTCTCTAATTTTTCATGGACTTAGAGCAATTTTGTTTGACATTATTAACTATAAGAAAAATCAATTAACAATGGCTTCTTAAGCAAGTGGTGGTGGTCCCAAGAGAATTGTGGCTCTCAATTTAAAGGAAAACTTGAATTAAAAAAGAAGGTTGAGTCTGGATTAGTGGCATCAAGTGGGGACAAAGCATTAAGAAATAATGTTTGATATCTGGGAAGCCAGGAAAAACTTAGAGCCTGTACTCAAGTTTATTTAGATGCTATCTACAGGCTCAACAGTTGGTCCTTGGCATATGAAAATGGCCCATGATAAAAACGAACGCATGCATGAATGGTATTTTCAATAATGTTCTGTTTTTAATTTCCCTGGTGTTGATCTTTGCCTGATGCTCATGGGAGCAAAGCATATGAACCTTTCCCATTATTTTTTAAGTTTCTGAATGAGAATAAAAGTTGTAGTAAATGGTTCAGAGAACTGACAAGTTAAAAAATTAACACATGTAAACTTGGGATTTTTAAAGAGGAAACATTTTGCCACACTGGCTTATCATCCATAAAAGGAGAATGGTGAAAATAGGAGTAGTTTGAGGTAATCGTTCTCAGTCTTGAAAGATAAACCCAATTTGGTAAAAGTGCAGAAAAAAGTTATTTTGAGTCAACATCATTAACCATGGCAGTTTTCATATCTCAAAAATGGAAAGGTAAGTAAAATTACAGAAATTATACAAGGGGCTATAAATTTATACAATACAGTACTGTACTGTAGCACTAAAATTACAATACTAGTTATTCTTATTCACCCTGATCTGTATGAAGACAACCGGCGATCCAAAATAAATTTTGAGTTGGGGGGCAATCAGCAATATTGTACCCCACCTCCTCCCCCATTTAAACCATTAATGAAGTTTCATTGTACACACAAACAGTTCTCAAACCTACTAGGATTCATATCTCAGACTTCTAAAAAAAAGTAAAGTATTTAGTTTCCCCGTCATTTAAAGGGTGGAGGAGGGGGGAAAGAGGTTTTGGGGCAAGTGGCCTGGACATGTAGCAGGATGTGTGAGCAAGTTAGATAGGAGTGAATGGAGACTAATGGTTTCTGGGACCTGATGAACTGTTGGAGTGTACCCGAGTAATATTTTGTGAAGGGATTCGGGGAAACCAGTTAGCGGGACTTGAGTCCTGGAGGGGGAAGTACAATGCCTGCACTTTAAAGGAGGTTCGAATACTGGCGTTTAGGTTCATCTAAACTGTCATATCTGGGCCCCCCTGCAAAAAAATGATTATGTATGAATGTGGCAAGTGTTTTTTGGGGGCACCCTGCCTCAGTGGGGGAAAGGCCAGATTTAAAAAAAAAAAAACCAAAAAAAAATGTAGTCTTTTTTATGTGTTAATTTATTACCAATTTACATTAGCACAAGTTTCTTGGATTGAGAGAGGATACAAAACAAGACACTTACATTTAAACAGCGCTGAGCACTGAGTGTGTTAACCGCCCCGCTCCTCCTCCATACACAATAACTGGTTATCAGGAAACTGGCCTTCGCAATATTAACCTTAAAAAACCCAAAAAAATCACTCACGTTGTACTTTATTACTAATCTTAATATCAGTGTTAAAATATATAAAATAAGAAAAAAAATCAGGGGAAACCGGATTCCCAAAAATTTTTTCTTTCAGAATGTGTTAAAGTTTTTACCGACTTTTTCCCCAAAGGAATAATTAAATTAGATTAGTCTTTTAGCCCCCCAAAAATAATTACAAAAGCACTTACAAAAAAAACTTACAAAAAGGCGAGTTTGGAGACTGTCGTAACCGGGGCCCCTGTATTTAAATACAGTGGTACCCCGGTTCTCAGCTCCCAACTAAAAATTTGAAGTGTATTTTAAGTGTTTTGTAAAGTTTTTGGGGGTCCTAAAAGTTCTAATTTACATTTTTCCCTTTAAAGGGAACAAATTTCCCCACCGAAAAACCTTCTAAACTAAAAAACTTGGGGTACCACTGTATATTAATATGAAAATTTTTTAATAGTTACAACTAGAAGGTGGAAACAATCTAATATATGCCACATTCTCTATTGTCATAAAATATTTTCAACTTAAAATAAGGAGGTTTAAATCATATTAGCCATTCTTTCCCACAAGCAATCCAATATGACTAATTACAGACCAATTTCTAATTTACCCATATTATAAAAAGTTTTAAAGAGTAATCCACAAATAGTTGACACATACTTAACAAAAACCATTATGCTTACTCCTTGTCAATTTTGATTCAGACCAAAAAAACACAAATGATCAATATTAAAAATGTTTGACATTTTATTCAACACTACGGGATAGACATTTTACTGATTTGAAAAAGCTTTCAATAATGTTGACCACAATGCTCACTCGCTAAATAAATGAAGACTGATTTTGATAAAAAAGTATTTTCAGTCATACCTCAGGTGCAGACAACATGAAACTAAATAATGACTATTAATGTGTTGGGTTTTTTTCCCCAAGGTTATTATTCTGAGCTCTCACCTTTCCCTCATCTATACTGATGACAAGCATCTAATGCACTCTGCCATCCAACATCTGAAACCTGTACTTTTTTGATGGCAACCTTCTATTATCAAGCCAAGCCCCCTGGACAATAAGGGATAGTTAAAAGTTAAAGGTCACTTTTAAATTTTGAGAAAATATTCTAAAAAATTTTTTGGAAACAAACCATATCACCAATTACATATCAGAATTAATAAACCAAAAGTAAAAAAAAAAAGGAAAGGAAATTCCTAGGTTTTTTTGAAAAATTTTAAAAATTTTTGGATAAAAACAACACACATCAAAAACAGTTTCAGACTGTGGGATAATGTCATGAGGTTCACTACTATGTTCAGTCATTTATATTAATTTAGTAAATCCCCTTATAAAAAAACACTAATAAAGCAATTTTGTCTAAATGTGATCGAGTTTATTAACCCTTTCGGGGTTTTTGACTCTAGTATGTCTTGGCCCGGGGGTTTGCGTACTAGTAGCATAAATTTTAGGGCTTCAAATCGGGGAAACGCGGGAAGCCTAGATGCGAAAAAATGGGTCTGCGCGGTCACTGTGGGGGTGGGAAAAAATCGGGCCCCCAGGGGGGGGTTGGGAAGCATTTCAGAAATCTTGTCCCCATCCCTTAAGAAAACCTCATTTCCGAATTGGGAACATTTTTTTCCCCTAATTTTAAAAAGATAGGGGTGTCAGTGAAGATATTTTCAAGTTTTCAGGGGGTTGTGACCAAACAATAACCATTGGTTAGTGATGCAAAAACACCCTCAATCTTCCCTCGGGTGTTGTGGCTTTGTTCACGTTCAGTTGTACCAAAACGAAAGAGGAAACTCTTATTTTCCCATGTCCAGGACTCAGATGTGAGCAATGGTGATGATAGTGAATATGAACCCAATTGAAAACAGTTCCAGGCGAGGAAGTGGAATATTCTCAGTAAGCCAGATATAGGGGTTAATATGCTCTGGTAGTGTGCCTTCTTTCAAGGGCAAGAGTACATCTAAGAGCACCCCGTCGCAACAGGTACAGATAGTGAAAATGAAGATATTGTTGCAATTGGGATAAAAAAAGGGATGCATCTGGTGGGGGTGGTAGGGGTGGTGCAGCCGTGAGGCACCAGCGGGGCCTTTCCCCCCCACGCCGCTGACCCCCCGACCTACAACAAAGGCCACCCACCCACCCCCCCACCAAAACCAAACCACCACAACTACAACCACCTGCCAATACCCAGTACCCCCCACAGCCCGCAAAGGGGATTCAGGAAGCGAAATTTTTTCCCAATCCTCATCAGTTTGATAAAAATCAAATGGAAACCCCATTTTGTCCCTTGGGAACAATGCCATGAACAAAAAATGTTTTGAATTCTTCTTTGGAACCCCGAGGGAAATTATTGTTGGGGAGAGCAACAGATCCAGTACACAATGGCAAACACAATACTTTCCCAAAAAATCATGTTTACACCAGTGGAAAGAAACAACTGTGGCTGAGATGTTTTTTTTCTTTGCCACAATAATGCTTTCCACAAGTGAAAAAGCACAGTGTTAAATCATACTGGTCGACAGACCGCCTGATTTCAACCCCAGGTTTCAGTAATATAATACCAGTGAATCGATTTGTACTACTTTTCGTATGCACACTTCCCAGACAAAACCAGGCCTGACAAAGCTAGGTTATATAAGATTGGGAATGTTTTTGTGCATCTGAAAAGAAATTAAATATGTATTTTATCCCTTCAGGAAGCTTGTTTTTATGAGTCTGATTTTATTAAAAGGTACATTGTCGTTCAAGCAGTATATACAAAGAAAGGGGAAACGTTTTGGCATAAAGTTGTTTGTGCTTTGTGATTTCAGTGGTTTTGTACGGGATATTTTTGGGACACTGGAATTAATACATTGCAAGTATTAGGAAGTTTTTGGGGTATCTCTGGTGATGGTTAGAACAATGATGGAACCATATCTTGGAAAATATTATATATGCTGATAACGGGTACACAAGCCCATTACCATGTTTTTTTGCGAAAAAACAAATGTGTGCGTACAGTGCGGGGAAATTGTAAGCATGGCCTAGGTTTTACGTAGGCACTCATAAGAGGTCAGGTGGGGTTTTCTGCCAATGACATCATGGCATTTTTGGGGGCATGACAACGAGATGTCACACTGTTGTTTAGTTCACCCCAATGAAATGACGACACTGGATGAATAGAGACCAATGAACCCATTCTAAAACCTGCAGCTGTGATGGACTACATCCTCAATATGCATTCAGTGGAAAATGTGACATGCAGATTTGGTTTGCTGATTGTGTTTAAAGTTTAAGTGGTACATAAAACTCTTTTTTCCCCTATTCTGGACATTTCCATGCTCAATCATAATATTTTGTTGAAGACCAGAAACAAACTCCCTATGGGAATTTTGTTTGTCTGTGATCAGACAAATAATATTCAAGTACCAAGAATAGCCCTGTGAAAACCCCCCCCACAAAAATTTTGAAAAATCCCTCTCGTCTGAGGCCTGGTGATCACTTCCAATAAAACTGCCTGCTACACTTACAAGACAAAGGCTCAGAAGAGGGTGTCTGTTCACATCCAAAAAAGCCCACAACAAGCAGCCTCGTTTTATGTGTGAGGGGTTTAAAGTCCCTTGTGATGACACCATGTTTCAAAGAGTTCCACAAGCTGCAGCATTCAGAAACATGTCCGTGACTGTATATTTGTATTTTAAACCTGGAGTTTACCTGGGGGTTCCAGGGGGCAACGCCCCAGCCCGGGCTGTGACCAGGCCTCATGTTGGATCAGAGCCTGATCAACCAGGCTGTTACTGCTGCCCCACGCAGTCCAACGTACGAACCACAGCCTGGCTGGTCAGGCACCGACGGGCCTGTCCCGTGCCTGCTTTAAGAGCCAGGGGGCTATTGGTAATCCCCCATGTATGCTGGGGGCTTTAACAGTCTTGGGCCCCCAATTTGTTTTCTCCGTCTAGTGGGACCCTGCCATTGGGGGGGTGCATCGCTGCCGGTTTTTTTCTTTCGTAGGAGTACACCGTGTGCAAGTTTGTACTAATCCCCCTAGGTTTTCCAATGTTTTAAAAATGTATCTCTCCCCCTGCCCAGGAGTACAGGTTTAGGGAAATTTAAATTCCCCAATTGAGGTGGTTTATTGCAGTTATGCGTGCCGTGAAGGGTTTTCTTACATTTTCTAGTTCAACAATTTCACCTCCTTGATAGAAAAAAAAAGTAATAAACAATATTTTACATTGTTATTTTTTTAAACATGTTTTTTAAAAATATAATGAGAACAAAATTTTGGAGTTTTTGTGTAGTATCAAAGGGAAAATTTGAAAAAAAGCACTTTATTGGGCTCACAGGCCATAAAAATTTTTTAAAAAATTAAAAAAAAAAGAAAACAACTCAAAAAAAAAAAAAAAAATTTTGGGCTGGAGTCAATGTTGCCTAAGGTTCAATTTCGGCAACTTGAACCTCCATATCTCCGTAAATATTTATCCAAAAAATTTTTTTTTGCCTACAGTGGACCCCCGGTTCGTTAGCGCGGAGTTCGTAAAAACAGAGTTTGTGATGTTTTTTTGCAAAAAAATTGGGTTGGTGTTCACGAATCCCCGCAGTTCGTGATTCTCCCGGACGCGTACTCTTGGCCCGGCGGGCCCCAAAATATTCAGAGTCAGTGTGCCATTGCCCGGGGGACCCCACCCCCGCATTCATACCATACATTTTTTTCATTATTCCTTGTTTTTAGTGCTTGCAACTGCTAAATAACCACCATGCCCCAAAAAACTCCTAGTGATTCTACAAAATGTTATAATACTAAAAACAGGGAAATTTATAAAGGGAAGGACCCGCAATAAAATGGAAAATAAGTTTGAATTGCATAGAAAAATAGGGCCAAATTAACTCCTCCAATGTTGTTGGAGTTATATAGGGCGACGAAACACCCTGTGTGTCGCGGATCCTTTAAGGGCATCTTTCAGTGGCCCTTATACACCCAACAACAAACACCACAACACCAGTCCTCAGATTTGTAATGATATTTTATTCATTCTAGAGTTTTTTGTTTCTATTTTTTAATATTTTTATTATGCCATATTAGATGTTTTGATAGATAAATAAGTCATAGAATATTAGCGAAAAAATTGAAAGGGCTATCTTGTCCTGTCCCCAAACACACCCCCGTTGCCGGCACAACCAAACTTTCCCAAAAAACAGAACTTCTGGGAAAACTTTTTTTAGCAAAGGGGGCCCGTGACTCCCAAAAATGGTCATAGTGGCATTAAAAAAAAAAAGGGAATAAAGGAAAGGACTTGGTACCTGAAGTCTTTTTGGAAAGGGGTTTTCCCCTTAAACAAAAAGCAACTCTTCCATCCCCCCTCCTCCTCCCTCTTCCCACATCCCAAATCTTCAATAAGGTAATGACATATTTAGTTTTTTCTTCATGTTCATTGTTTTCGGGAATTTAATGTATATTTAATGTACAAAAATATTTTATTTTAATACTTTTGGGGGTCTGAAAAAATTAATTATTTTTCCATTATTTCTTATGGGAAAAAAAGATTCGGAGTTCGTGATATTCGGTGCGCGGGCCCCCTTGGGGAAAGGGGTTTCATGAACTCCGGGGTCCCCCTGTATTATGTTTAAAAAAAAATAACTATCATTTCATAAGAAAAAAATTTTTTTTTTTTTTTCGACCTGAGGCGAGTTAAAATTGAGGGTCTTGACCCTGAAAGGGTTTGGAGGGGGAAAAGGAAAATGAAGTACATGCTAGGCATGGCAAAAACACTGCACAAGGAGGGCGAAGGAAGTTCAATTTCATGCCTGAGAGCAATCTGTGGAATGAATATTATGCATAAAATAAATAGCACAGAAATTAGATGATGTGATGGTATGAAACTAATAATGTAGAGAATGAAGCAGGAGCTGTGCTTGTGCTCATTTATGAAGATTAAGCAAATTGGGTTTTACTAAGCAGGTATATAAATCTGGGGTGGATGGAAGGAGGCACAGAAAATGCTCCAGGATAGGTTGCATGGGAGTAAAGGGTTTTTAAATCACAGTGCCTTGAGCATCCATTTAGGTAATTTGTTGGGAAAAAATTGGTTTATTTCAATCAGAAGGTAACATTTATGAAATGCTTCAGGAAAACCAATTAGCCAGACATCAGTCCTGGTGGTGGGGATACCTTGATATACCTTTGAAGAGTTTCGGGGTTTGTCTATTCTATGAGCCCGGCCATGGGCCAGGCTTGTCTGGTGCTTGCCTGGTAAACCAGGCTGTTGCTGCTGAAGGCCCGCTGCCCCACATATCCCTCACAGCCTGGTTGATCTGGCACCTGGTGAAGATACTTGTCCAGTTTCCTCTTGAAGGCCCACACTTGTCCCAGCCGTGTTTCGACATCTTCTGGTAAGATGTTGAATAGTCTGGGACCCCGGATGTTGATACAGTGTTCCCTTATTGTCCCCACCACACCCTGCTCCTCTCTGGGTTTATTTTACACTTCCTTCCATATCTCTCACTCCAGTAGGTTATGGCAGTTGCAAATTTGGGACCAGGCCCCCAGTACTTTCCAGGTACGTACAGTATATATTATCATGCATCTCTCTCCTCCCCCTCCAATGAGTACATGTTCAAGACTTGAAGGTGTTCCCAGTAATTTAGGTGCTTTACTGGCTCAATGTGAGCTGTAAACAATCTCCTTTTTTGTTCCAGCTCTGATATTTCTCCTGCTTTGAACGGGGCTGTCAGCACTGAGCAATATTCTAAGTGAGGGAGCACTAGCAATTTGAAGAGTGTCACCATCGGCATTATTTCCCTTGTTTTGAAAGTTCTCGGTACCCCCCCCGTCATCCTCCTGGCTGTCGTGGGTCTTTGTTTGTTATGGACTTTAAAAGAAATGTTTATATGCTATCGAGTGGGAGTTGGGTGGAGAGTAAACATTACGTTTTCTGATTCACCGTTAGAGAAAACTGTGAATCTGGCGTCTCGCCCAGTAATCGCCCTTCATATGCGTTTGTTTACAATTCTTGGCATGAATTATTCATTACTTCTCCCTTTGTTTATGATGGCATCTAAAGGTAGTTTTAGAAACGATTAAACTCAGTGAACATGGAAAATATGGGTGTGTAGTGTAGCCCGGGGAAGCTACATGTGTGTACTGTACCTACATCTACCGCTGCCTACACTGACTTCCTACAAATAAACACTACTCACCTTTCGCCCTACATTAAGACTAAAAATATTTTAAGGTAAGTAATGAATGTACTCATTGTTTTCTGTATATAAAACTATAGTTAATTTTTAAAAATGTATTTTTGCTAATTTTTTTGGATGTCTGAAACAGATTAATTGGATTTACATTAATTCTTATGGGAAATATTATTCGGTTTTTTGTTTGGAACGCCCTTCTGGAACGGATTACGGCCGATAACCGAGGGTCCACTGTATACCTTCCCATTAAAACTTGAAGGCTATGACATTTCAAACACAGGGAGTACAGTGGACCCCCCGGTTTTCGTGATTTTCGTTCCAGATGCTGTTCAATGCCATTACCAAACAAATTTATTCCCATAAGGAATAATGAAGTTAGACTAGTCCTTTTAGACCCCAAAAATACACTTACAAAAGCACTTACAAAAATACACTTACATAATTGTTCGAGTTTGGAGCATCACAAACACCCGGGGTCCACTGTACATACTTGTATTCTGTATTCAAAGAAAAATTTACTTAGGAAAACAAAACAATAAAGTACCTACTTTTCCACAGTTTTTAAATTCTCCCCCGTGTAAACAATGATTTCCACACCTGGGGCAGGAGCATTACGCAGCAGACTTTTTTGTCCATGTACATGTTTAAGGCATCGGGTAAGTTCAAGTCCCTGCAAAATACATTATCATTATGTAACTTTAGCTTTCTTTATACCAATAATAAATCAAACTTTTTCTGACATAAGCAAACCATCTGAACACCAGGAGTGCCTGATGAATAAGCTGTACACAGAAAAATGTACTCAAACATTTTCATGGTAGTCTCACTATGTATTATGTAGATGCCAAAAATTTAAGGATTTCATCTCTGGTAAATGTATACTGGGTACTTAATATCAGAGAATTTTAATACTAATTAATGTGCAAAATTTTTCTTAACTTGACCCATGACTGATTATATGAAAATAAAAGTTATTATTAAGATCAGATACAAACTCAAATAAATCCTTGAAGTTCACTGGGGAGTAATTCTTTGCTGGGGTTTGAACCAGAGTTTCATTTTCTCCCAAATTTCATCGGAAGGTAAAAGAAATGCCAGACTAGGAGCCGATCGCTGCTCTTTTCCCGCACCTTCATCGCATTGATGACATAAATCCCCAAGTTGTCTCCTGCAAAACAATTAAATTAATAAGATTTGGATCTTTTAATTCCCCCAAATTACAGGTTAATCAAAATGTTTATGAAACATAACTGTCCATATTACAGATGTTTGTTAATCTTAGTACAGTGGACCCCCGAGTTTCATACACCCCAGAAATCGTACAATTATGCAAGTATAATATTGGAAGGGTTGTGGAAGGGATTTTTGGGGTCTGAATAGACTAACCTAAGTGACATTATTTTTAAGGGGGTAAATTCGTTCGGTAATGGAACTTGAGCAGGATTCTGGAATGAAGTTTTTACGATACTCGGGGGTCCACTGTAGTAATGAAATGAATCCTTGAAGTTCACTGTGGAGTAATTCTTTGCTGGGGTTTGAACCAGTTTCATTTTCTCCCCAAATTTCATTGGAAGGTAAAAGAAATGCCAGACTAGGAGCCAATCGCTGCTCTATTCGCACCTTCATCACATTGATGACAAATCCCCAAGTTGCTTGACAAAGCTCCTGGAGAGCGGAACATGTCGCATTAGTTGCTCTTGTGTCTTTTTACTTAAATAATTAACCTAGGATGACCCAATTTATTTCCATGTTTTGAGGAGTATTTCACTATGAAATGACTAATATTATTAGTGTCCCTTGTACATAATGTTAGAAGGTCGAAGTAGTACAAAATAGAAAAAAATCATACCATATACAGTGGACCCCAGTGTTCGTGATGTTCCAAACACACCTTTTATTAAGTGTATTTTTGTAAATGCTTTTGTAAGTGTTTTTTTGGGGGGTCTAAAAGGACTAGTCTATTTACATTATTCCTTATGGGAATAAATTCGTTTGGTAATGGCACTTGAACTGCATTCTGGAAAAAAATCACGAAAACCGGGGTCCACTGTTTTCCCAAGTAAACAACGTTGGCTAAGCATTTCCCATGATAAAGTGCTAAAATATCTTTAACCCTTAAACTGTCCACACGTAGATATACGTTACGTCGTAGCTGACCAAATATTTTGAGACAAAATTTTTTTTTCTTTTTGTTGAAATGAAGAGTGCATTTTGTTTGTCATTCCCACATTTTGTAATACTGCACACACTGAGTGCACAGACCCATTCTCTAATCTCTAGGCAACTCAGGCTTATCGTGGCAAGGTTAAAAGCATTTGAAAAAAAACGTAAGATCCACGTTCGGAGCAGTACGCACATGAACGTATATCTACGTGTGGACAGTTTAAGGGTTAAACAATCTAATATAGTAAACTAATACAATATATTAAACATTAAAAGAATTAAAAGAACTGAAAAACAATCATAATTTGGTGTTGATAAATTGAAAATAAATATTCTGGACATGTACACAGCTGTTGTCTATTTTTTTTTTTGCCAATTTCAACATACCATAAAATTACATGTTTTTAACAGATTCCACTCACTTTAGTCTTATTCAATTCAAAAGAATGAACTCTTTCATTCTGTAAGAAAAATATTTTTTTTTTTTTTTTCCATCGGCGATTCCTGGCAGGGTGGCCAAAAAAACTTTCATCATCATTCACTCCATTGTCTTGCCAGAGGTGTGCTTTACACTACAGTTAAACTGCAACATTAACACCCTTTCAGAGTGCGACACTGTACTACTTCCATCTTAAATTTTTCACACTCAGGAATTTTTTTCCAGGGGACTATACTACAATTTAGGGGTTTAAAAACCCATAACAAAAAAATTATTTTAAAAACATCAGAGTACTGAATAAAGTGAATTTTATTTCCTTCATACAGCAGGATTTCAAATGTTGAAAAGTAAACATTTTATTAATGAGCTTCCTGGCACAGTGTTAACAAGAGCCAATTACTAGTACAATGTTTCAAAATACAACTTCAATGTACGCACAGCAAAATAAATCTTACCTGCAGGTAAACTTTAACAGCTTTGATAGATCCTCCCAGGCTCCAGCTAGTGACACCACTGTTTCAATATATCTGCTTTCCAAGCCTGAGGTTGGTGATTCAGAAAATAGGGGTCATGGGTGCCCCGCTTGAAGAATAAGGACAATCTTTCCCCCCAGTGTAACGTAGGTCTCCCCAATCAACTGGCGAGCATTAGAAAAATAAATTTACCA
>WNWK01045670.1:0-14627 GCA_009830355.1 Cherax destructor | reverse complement strand
AACATTATGGAGACCACTGCTCTCATCACACTCGGCATCAATACTTATAGTACACTCATAACTATTACTAACATCAGAGACAGCACTGCCCTCAGCATGATGCTCACTATAGTTATCAACACAGCTGTTGGGTTCGTCATTGCCGTAAGTAAGGACACCACCACCACCGACATCTTAATAAAGAATCGTTCAGGACCCTGTACACTGTGTACCTTAGGCTCATACTGGAGTATGCAGCACCAGTTTGGAACCCACATTTAGCCAAGCACGTAAAGAAGCTAGAGAAAGTGCAAAGGTTTGCAACAAGACTAGTCCCGGAGCTAAGGGGTATGTCCTACGAGGAGAGGTTAAGGAAAATCGACCTGACGACACTGGAGGACAGGAGAGACAGGGGGGACATGATAACGACATATAAAATACTGAGAGGAATTGACAAGGTTGACAGAGACAGAATGTTCCAGAGATGGGACACAGCAACAAGGGGACACAGTTGGAAGGTGAAGACTCAGATGAATCACAGGGATGTTAGGAAGTATTTCTTCAGTCACAGAGTGGTCGGGAAGTGGAATAGCTTGGGAAGCGATGTAGTGGAGGCAGGTTCCATACACAGCTTTAAGAAGAGGTATGATAAAGCTCATGGCGCAGGGAGAGTGACCCAGTAGCGGACAGTGAAGAGGCGGGGCCAGGAGCTATGTATCGACCCCTGCAACCACAACTAGGTGAGTACAACAGGCCCAGCCTTCAATCGACATGTGCATAGGACAAAATGGCAATCAACACGAACACACACAACACACACACACACACACACACACACACACACACACACACACACACACTTCGACACAGTTCCTCACATGAGATTAGTAAAGAAGTTGGAAGAACAAGCAGGTATAACAGGAAGGGCACTGGAATGGATCAGGGAATACCTCAAAGGGAGGCAACAACGGGTCATGGTGCGTGGTGAGGTATCACAGTGGGCGCCTGTGACGAGCGGTGTACCGCAGGGGTCAGTCCTAGGACCAGTGTTATTCCTGGTATATGTAAATGACATGACGGACGGGATAGACTCAGAAGTGTCTCTATTCGCGGATGATGTGAAAATAATGAGGAGAATCACATCGGAAGAGGACCAGGCAGGGCTGCAAACAGACCTGGACAAGCTCGACATCTGGTCTAGCAGTTGGCTTCTTGAATTCAATCCCTCCAAATGCAAAGTCATGAGGATCGGAGAAGGGCAAAGAAGACCGCTGACAGAGTACAAGCTAGGCGGACAAAGGCTACAAACCTCGGCAAACGAGAAAGACCTTGGAGTGAGTATAACGCCAAGCACGTCTCCGGAGGCACACATCAACCAGATAACTGCGGCAGCATATGGGCGTCTGGCAAACCTTAGATTAGCGTTCCGTTACCTTAACAAGGAATCGTTCAAGACACTGCATACCGTGTACGTCAGGCCCATACTAGAATATGCAGCACCAGTCTGGAACCCACACCTGGTCAAGCACGTAAGGAAACTAGAGAAAGTGCAAAGGTTTGCGACAAGGTTAGTTCCACAACTCAGGGGTCTGTCTTATGAAGAAAGATTGAGGGAAATAAGACTAACAACACTGGAGGAAAGAAGGGTCAGAGGAGACATGATAACGACATACAAAATACTGCGGGGAATTGACAAGGTAGATAGTGACAGGTTGTTTCAGAGAGGGAACACAGAAACAAGGGGACACAACTGGAAGCTGAAGACTCAGATGAGTCAAAGGGATGTCAGGAAACATTTCTTCAGCCACAGAGTAGTCAGGAAGTGGAATGGACTAGAGAAAGATATAGTGGAGGCAGGAACTATACATAGTTTTAAGACAAGGTATGATAAAGCTCATGGAGCAGGGAGAGCAGAGACCCAGTAGCAGACAGCGAGCTGAGTCTCGACCCCTGCAACCACAATTAGGTGAGTACAATTAGGTGAGTACACACACACACACACACACACGGCAATGCTTTATTTACAGGTTGCAAAGTCAGGGTATTTTTTCAGAATGGTCTGTAATATACAGGAGGGGCACCTGGTCATCGGTTTATTTTTAGCAGATTCATTTTCCCGTTCTGCGGATAATTCTTTAACGTCTTTGGTGGGAAGCCGGTTACTGATCTCAGGGAGGGTCTGGGAGTCCCACTCTGCTGGGGCTTGGCAAGGGCGTCAGGGGGTCTGGGCGTCCCACTCTGCTGGGGCATGGCAAGGGCGTCAGGGGGTCTGGGCGTCCCACTCTGCTGGGGCTTGGCAAGGGCGTCAGGGGGTCTGGGCGTCCCACTCTGCTGGGGCTTGGCAAGGGCGTCAGGGGGTCTGGGCGTCCCACTCTGCTGGGGCTTGGCAAGGGCGTCAGGGGGTCTGGGCGTCCCACTATGCTGGGGACTGGCAAGAGCGTCAGGGTGGGCTTCCCACTCTGCTGGGGCTTGGCAAGGGAGTCAGGGTGGGCGTTCCACTCTTCTGGGGCTGGACAAGGGCGTCAGGGTGGGCGTCCCACTCTGCTGGGGCTTGGCAAGGGCGTCAGGGTGGGCGTCCCACTCTGCTGGGGCTTGGCAAGGGCGTCAGGGTGGGCGTCCCACTCTGCTGGGGCTTGGCAAGGGCGTCAGGGTGGGCGTCCCACTTTGCTGGAGCTGGGCAAGGGCGTCAGGGTGGGCGTCCCACTCTGCTGGGGTTTTGCAAGGGCGTCAGGGTGGGCGTCCCACTCTGCTGGGGCTTGGAAAGGGAGTCAGGGTGGGCGTTCCACTCTTCTGGGGCTGGGCAAGGGCGTCAGGGTGGGCGTCCCACTCTGCTGGGGCTTGGCAAGGGCGTCAGGGTGGGCGTCCCACTCTGCTGGGGCTTGGCAAGGGCATCAGGGTGGGCGTCCCACCCTGCTGGGGCTTGGCAAGGGCGTCAGGGTGGGCGTCCCACTTTGCTGGGGCTGGGCAAGGGCGTC
Organism: Cherax destructor; assembly: GCA_009830355.1. Taxonomy (NCBI): domain Eukaryota; kingdom Metazoa; phylum Arthropoda; class Malacostraca; order Decapoda; family Parastacidae; genus Cherax; species Cherax destructor. The sequence goes on along the minus strand of WNWK01045670.1, from coordinate 11,673 downwards.
AGGGTGGGCGTCCCACTCTGCTGGGGCTTGACAAGGGCGTCAGGGTGGGCGTCCTGCTGTGGCTTGGCAAGGGCGTCAGGGTGGGCGTCCCACTCTGCTGGGGCTTGGCAAGGGCGTCCACCATATCTAATTGGAAACTTCAAGTTTTTATCTCTAATTAGAAAGGAACTTTTGTTCCTTTTATTTGATGGCGCAGCTGGACGCCAGGCTGGACGCCGGGCTGGACACCAGGCTAGACGCCGGGCTTGACGCCGGGCTGGACGCCGGGCTAGACGCTGGGCTGGACGCCAGGCTGGACGCCGGGCTGGACAACGGGCTGGACGCTGGGCTGGACAACGGGCTGGACGCTTGGCTGGACGCTGGACTGGACGCCAGGCTGGACGCCAGGCTGGACAACGGGCTGGACGCCGGGTTGGACAACGGGCTGGACGCCGACTGGACGCCGGGCTGGACGCTGGGTTGGACGCTGGACTGGACGCCAGTCTGGACGCTGGGATGGACGCCAGGCTGGACGCCGGGATGGACGCTGAGCTGGACGCCGGGCTGGACGCTGGGTTGGACGCTGGGCTGGACACCAGGCTGGACGCTTGGCTGGACGCTGGACTGGATGCCAGTCTGGACGCTGGGCTGGACGCCAGCTGGACGCTGGGCTGGACGCCAGGCTGGACGCTGGGCTGGACGCTGGGATGGACGCCAGGCTGGACGCCGGGCTGGACGCTGAGCTGGACGCCGGGCTGGACGCTGGGTTGGACGCCATGCTGGACGCTGGGCTGGACGCCAGCTGCGACGCTGGGCTGGACGCCAGCCGCGACGCTGGGCTGGACGCCAGCCGCGACGCTGGGCTGGACGCCAGCCGCGACGCTGGGCTGGACGCCAGCCGCGACGCTGGGCTGGACGCTGGGCTGGACGCCAGGCTGGATGCTGGGCTGGACGCCAGGCTGGACGCTGGTCTGGACGCCAGGCTGGACGCTGGGCTGGACGCCATGCTGGACGCTGGGCTGGACGCCATGCTGGACGCTGGGCTGGACGCTGAGCTGGACGCTGGGCTGGACGCCAGGCTGGACGCTGGGCTGGACGCCAGGCTGGACGCCGGGCTGGACGCCATGCTGGACGCTAGGCTGGACGCCATGCTGGACGCTGGGCTGGACGCAATGCTGGCCGCTATGCTGGACGCTGGGCTGGACGCAATGCTGGCCGCCATGCTGGACGCTGGGCTGGACGCCATGCTGGCCGCCATGCTGGACGCTGGGCTGGACGCCGGGCTGGACGCCATGCTGGACGCTAGGCTGGACGCCATGCTGGACGCTGGGCTGGACGCAATGCTGGCCGCTATGCTGGACGCTGGGCTGGACGCAATGCTGGCCGCCATGCTGGACGCTGGGCTGGACGCCATGCTGGCCGCCATGCTGGACGCTGGGCTGGACGCCGGGCTGGACGCCATGCTGGACGCTAGGCTGGACGCCATGCTGGACGCTGGGCTGGACGCAATGCTGGCCGCTATGCTGGACGCTGGGCTGGATACGGCTCATGCTCTCAGTAGCTCTTATAAACCCAACAAAGAAACACCAACTTGTAAACTCTGGTTTGTCTCATATTTGTGGCTCTCTCTCGACCCCCGTGCGGGTTTACCACCTCTTGTGATGCATAGCATCCATCAAGGTGGATCACCCTGACGGATCTTGATCCAAGGAACTACAGTTATCCTCACTTTGCATCTAAACTGACTGTCCCACAAGCTGTGTCACCCCTATCGGTTTACGCTTCCCAGTGATACATAGTAAGTTTATTTAGTTACACATAAGTTTAATGTTTGTGGATGTTTAATGTTTGTGGATGTTTAATGTTTGTGGATGTTTAATGTTTGTGGATGTTTAATGTTTGTGGATGTTTAATGTTTGTGGATGTTTAATGTGGATGTTTAATTGTGGATGTTTAAGTGAATGTTTAAGTTGTGATGTTTAATGTTGTGACTGTTTAATGTGTGTGATGTTTTATGTTGTGATGTTTAATGTGTGTATGTTTAATGTTTGTGGATGTTTAATGTTTGTGGATGTTTAATGTTTGTGGATGTTTAATGTTGTGGATGTTTAATGTTTGTGGATGTTTAATGTTTGTGGATGTTTAATGTTTGTGGATGTTTAATGTTTGTGGATGTTTAATGTGTGTGGATGTTTAATGTGTGTGAATGTTTAATGTGTGTGAATGTTTAATGTTTGTGGATGTTTAATGTGTGTGGATGTTTAATGTTTGTGGATGTTTAATGTTTGTGGATGTTTAATGTGTGTGGATGTTTAATGTTTGTGGATGTTTAATGTTTGTGGATGTTTAATGTTTGTGGATGTTTAATGTGTGTGGATGTTTAATGTTTGTGGATGTTTAATGTTTGTGGATGTTTAATGTGTGTGGATGTTTAATGTTTGTGGATGTTTAATGTGTGTGGATGTTTAATGTGTGTGAATGTTTAATGTGTGTGAATGTTTAATGTTTGTGGATGTTTAATGTGTGTGGATGTTTAATGTTTGTGGATGTTTAATATGTTTGGATGTTTGATGTTTGTGGATGTTTGATGTGTGTGGATGTTTAATGTTTGTGGATGTTTAATGTTTGTGGATGTTTAATGTTTGTGGATGTTTAATGTTTGTGAATGTTTAATGTTTGTGGATGTTTAATGTTTGTGGATATTTAATGTTTGTAGGTGTTTAATGTTTGTGAATGTTTAATGTTTGTGGATGTTTAATGTTTGTGGATGTTTAATGTTTGTGGATGTTTAATGTGTGTGGATGTTTAATGTTTGTGGATGTTTAATGTTTGTGGATGTTTAATGTGTGTGGATGTTTAATGTGTGTGGATGTTTAATGTGTGTGAATGTTTAATGTGTGTGAATGTTTAATGTTTGTGGATGTTTAATGTTGTGGATGTTTAATGTTTGTGGATGTTTAATGTGTTTGGATGTTTGATGTTTGTGGATGTTTGATGTGTGTGGATGTTTAATGTTTGTGGATGTTTAATGTGTGTGGATGTCTAATGTGTGTGAATGTTTAATGTTTGTGGATGTTTAATGTGTGTGATGTAAGGAAAATGCAGTAACATTCATTGACAACTGGGACCTCTTCTATGGCCGAAGTGACATGTATGCCAGGGATGGGGGTTCACTTATCTAGGTCTGGGGTGGGGGCACTGGTAACTGCAGTGGAGGGAGCTGTTAGGGCTTTAAACTAGAAAAAGTTAGTGGTATGGGTTATGGGGGGAAAACAGTGAAGTCCCAGTGTAGTAATGTTATAAATTCTAGGGGAACTAGTAATAGGCAGAATAAGGTGGGTATTGGAAAGCCAGTGGCACTAGGTGACAAGGACAGTAATAGGTATAGTGGAAAAATAAAAATGAGCGGGAAGGGTAAAGAGAAAGGAGGGTCTTTAAATGTATATTACACCAATAGTTGTAGTGCTAGGAATAAGATGGACGAGTTGAGATTAGTTGCAAGTTCGGTTAATATTGATGTTTTTGCAATAACTGAGACATGGTTTAATATGAAAAATTGGGACATGCCTGCCGAATGTCACATTCAGGGTTTTAAATTGTTCCAAGTAGACAGAAGTATCGGGAAGGGGGGTGGGGTTGCACTATGTCCGTGATCATTTAAATTGTTGCATTAAAACGGGTATAAAGTCTGAATTAACACATACAGAGTCTGTCTGGATAGAATTTTCAGAGGGGTGTGAAAAATTGATTTTAGGCATGATTTACCGTCCTCCAAACTTAGATAGGGAACAAGGGAGACTACTTTGGGAGGAAATTGTTAAGGCCACAAGGCGCGATAACGTAGTAATTCTAGGGGACTTTAACTTTAGTCAGATTAATTGGAATTTCTTGACAGGGAATTTAGAATCTTACGACTTTTTAGAAGTAGTTCAGGATTGCTTTTTGAAGCAGTTTGTGACAGAACCTACAAGGGGAAATAACCTACTTGACTTGGTTCTGGCAAGCAAGGAAACCCTTGTTAATAATTTAGAAATCACAGAGGAACTCGGCTCAAGCGACCACAAGTCAATTACCTTTAGCATTGAATGGATGTATGATAGTAGGGATAATTCAGTAACGGTCCCAGATTTTCGCTTAGCAGATTATATTGGACTTTGAGAACACTTATCAACTGTGGACTGGGGTGAAGAAGAGAGGTATCAATATGACAGTTTTCTTAACACTATACAGGCTGCCCAAAGAACATTTATCCCGTATAAAGAAATTAGATCAAGTAGAAATGAACCAAAATGGATGAATAATAGGCTCAAGTATCTTTTAGGGCAGAAGAAAGGAATTTATAGGCGCATAAAAAGAGGTGAGGGCCATCTTATAAATCAGTATACTGACATTAAGAGGGACGTTAAAAAGGGGATAAGAAAAGCTAAACGGGACTATGAAATTAAAGTTGCTAGGGATTCAAAAACTAACCCAAAAAGTTGTTTCCAGGTTTATAGAACAAAAGTTAAGGATAAGATAGGTCCCCTTAAAAATGACTCTAGGCATCTTACTGACAAGGAGAATGATATGTGCTCTATTTTTAATAATTATTTTCTCTCGGTTTTCACACAAGAAGACACTAATAATATCCCAGTAATTAATTTTTACAGAGGCCCAGAAGAAGATAAATTATGTAATATCACAGTCACTAGCGAAATGGTTATGAAACAACTAGACCGACTGAAACAAAATAATTCGCCGGGTCCTGATGAGCTTTTTGCAAGGGTTCTTAAGGAATGCAAAATGGAACTCTGTGAACCATTATCTAACATTTTTAATTTATCTCTTCAAATAGGTGTAGTGTCTGATATGTGGAAGATGGCTAATGTAATTCCTATTTTTAAAGCAGGGGACAAGTCACTACTGTCAAATTACCGCCCAATAAGCGTGACCTCAATTGTAGGCAAATTACTAGAGTCAATTATAGCTGATATTATTAGAAACCATCTAGATAACCATAATTTGATTAATGATACTCAAACCAATACTTTCCTATATCCTTTCTAAATCTAAACTTATCTAACTTGAATCCATTATTGCGGGTTCTCTCTTGGAGAGATACCCTCAAGACCTTATTAATATCCCCTTTGTTAATACCCATTTTCCACTTGTATACCTCGATCATGTCTCCCCTCATTCTACATCTTACAAGTGAATGTAATTTAAGGGTCTTCAATCTTTCTTTGTAAGGAAGATTTCTAATGCTATGTATTAATTTAGTCATTCTACGCTGAATGTTTTCTAACGAATTTATGTCCATTCTGTAATATGGAGACCAGAACTGAGCTGCGTAATCTAGGTGAGGCCTTACTAATGATGTATAAAGCTGTAATATAACCTCTGGATTTCTGTTGCTAACACTTCTTGATATAAATCCCAGTAATCTATTTGCCTTATTACGTACGCTTAGGCATTGCTGTCTTGGTTTAAGGTTGCTGCTTACCATCACCCCCAAGTCCTTCTCGCAATCTGTATGGCTAAGTTCTACGTTATTTAACTTATAAGTGCTTGGGTTATGGACACTCCCGAGCTTCAGAACCTTGCATTTATCTATATTGAACTGCATCTGCCACTTTTCTGACCACGGTTTAAGTTTGTCTAAATCTTCCTGAAGTTCTATGACATCTATGTTTGAATCAATTATCCTACCTATCTTCGTGTCGTCGGCGAATTTGCTCATATCACTAGTAATTCCCTTGTCAAGGTCATTGATATATATTATAAATAACAACGGCCCTGTGGAACACCACTTGTTACAAGTCCCCATTCGGATTTAACCCCATTTATGCACACTCTCTGCTTCCTATTGGTGAGCCATGACTCGATCCATGACAGCACTTTTCCCCCAATGCCACGAGCTGCCACTTTCTTTAAAAGTCTCTGGTGCGGTACTCTATCAAAAGCCTTACTAAAGTCTTAATAAACAATATCGAATTCTTTATCGTGATCAACAGCCTCAAAAGCTTTACTGAAGAAGGTTAATAAATTAGATAGGCAGGAACGGCCCCTCGTGAATCCATGCTGAGTATCTTTTAATCAAATTATGGTTATCTAGATGGTTTCTAATAATATCAGCTATAATTGACTCTAGTAATTTGCCTACCTGAAGTCTACCTGGAGAGAATTCCAGGGGTCAACGCCCCCGCGGCCCAGTCTGTGACCAGGCCTCCTGTTGGACCAGAGCCTGATCAACCAGGCTGTTACTGCTGGCCGCACGCAGTCCAACGTATGAACCACAGCCCGGCTGATCAGGTACCGACTTGAGGTGCCTGTCCAGTGCCTGCTTGAAGACAGCCAATGGTTTGTTGGTAATCCCTCTGATGTATGCTGGGAGGCAGTTGAACAGTCTTGGGCCCCTGACACTTATTGTGTTGTCCCTCAACGTGCTAGTGGCACCCCTGCTCTTCATTGGGGGGATGTTACATCGCCTGCCGAGTCTTTTGCTTTCGTAGGGAGTGATTTTTGTGTGCAAGTTTGGTACTAAGCAATCGAGAATTTTCATGTGTATATAATAATGTATCTCTCCCGCCTGCGTTCTAGAGAGTACAGGTTTAGGAACTTCAAGTGTTCCCAGTAGTTGAGGTGGTTTATCGCACTTATGCGTGCCGTGAAGGTTCTCTGCACATTTTCAAGGTCAGCAATTTCACCCGCCTTGAAAGGTGCAGTTAGTGTGCAGCAATATTCCAGCCTAGATAGAACAAGTGATCTGTAAAGTGTCAACATGGGCTTGGCATCCCTGGTTTTGATGGTTCTCATTATCCATCCTGTCATTTTTCGAGCAGATGCAATTGCTACATTGTTATGGTCCTTGAAGGTGAGATCCTCTGACATGATCACTCCCAGGTCTTTGACATTAGTTTTTTGCTCTATTGTGTGGTTGGAATTAGTTTTGTACTCCGATGAGATTTTAATTTCTTCACGTTTTCCGTATCTGAGTAATTGAAATTTCTCATCATTGAACTTCATATTGTTTTCTGCAGCCCATTTAAAGATTTGGTTTATGTCTGCTTGGAGTCTTGCAGTGTCTTCAACGGTGGACACTGTCATACAGATTCGGGTGTCATCTGCAAAGGAAGACACAGCACTGTGGCTTATATCCCTGTCAATGTCTGATATGAGGATGAGGAATAGGATGGGAGCAAGTACTGTGCCTTGTGGAACAGAGCTTTTCACAGTAGCTGCCTCAGACTTTACTCTGTTGCCTACAATTGAGGTCAGGCTTATTGGGCGGTAATTTGATGGTAGTGACTTGTCCCCTGCTTTAAAAATAGGAATTACATTAGCCATCTTCCACATATCAGACACTACATCTGTTTGAAGAGATAAATTAAAAATGTTAGATAATGGTTCACAGAGTTCCATTTTGCATTCCTTAAGAACCCTTGCAAAAAGCTCATCAGGACCCGGCGATTTATTTTGTTTCAGTCGGTCTAGTTGTTTCATAACCATTTCGCTAGTGACTGTGATATTACATAATTTATCTTCTTCTGGGCCTCTGTAAAAATTAATTACTGGGATATTATTAGTGTCTTCCTGTGTGAAAACCGAGAGAAAATAATTATTAAAAATAGAGCACATATCATTCTCCTTGTCAGTAAGATGCCCAGAGTTATTTTTAAGGTGACCTATCTTATCCCTAACTTTTGTTCTATAAACCTGGAAAAACTTTTGGGTTAGTTTTGAATCCCTAGCAACTTTAATTTCATAGTCCCTTTTAGCTTTTCTTATCCCCTTTTTAACGTCCCTCTTAATGTCAGTATACTGATTTATAAGATGACCCTCACCTCTTTTTATGCGCCTATAAATTCCTTTCTTCTGCCCTAAAAGATACTTGAGCCTATTATTCATCCATGTATGGTCATTTCTACTTGATCTAATTTCTTTATACGGGATAAATGTTCTTTGGGCAGCCTGTATAGTGTTAAGAAAACTGTCATATTGATACCTCTCTTCTTCACCCCAGTCCACAGTTGATAAGTGTTCTCTAAGTCCATTATAATCTGCTAAGCGAAAATCTGGGACCGTTACTGAATTATCCCTACTATCATACATCCATTCAATGCTAAAGGTAATTGACTTGTGGTCGCTTGAGCCGAGTTCCTATGTAATTTCTAAATTATTAACAATGGTTTCCTTGCTTGCCAGAACCAAGTCAAGTAGGTTATTTCCCTTGTAGGTTCTGTCACAAACTGCTTCAAAAAGCAATCCTGATCTACTTCTAAAAAGTCGTTAGATTCTAAATTCCCTGTCAAGAAATTCCAATTAATCTGACTAAAGTTAAAGTCCCCTAGAATTATTACGTTATCGTGCCTTGTGGCCTTAACAATTTCCTCCCAAAGTAGTCTCCCTTGTTCCCTATCTAAGTTTGGAGGACGGTAAATCACGCCTAAAATCAATTTTTCACACCCCTCTGAAAATTCTATCCAGACAGACTCTGTGTTATTTCAGACTTTATACCCGTTTTTATGCAACAAGTTAAGTGATCACAGACATAGAGTGCAACCCCACCCCCCTTCCCGATACTTCTTTCTACTTGGAACAATTTAAAACCCTGAATGTGACATTTGGCAGGCATATCCCGATTTTTCATATTAAACCATGTCTCAGTTATTGCAAAAACATCAATATTACCCGTACTTGCAACTAATCTCAACTCGTCCATCTTATTCCTAGCACTACGACTATTGGTGTAATATACATTTAAAGACCCTCCTTTCTCTTTACCCTTCCTGCTCATTTCTGTTTTTCCACTATACCTATTACTGTCCTTGTCACCTAGTGCCACTGGCTTTCCAATACCCACCTTATTCTGCCTATTACTAGTTCCCCTAGAATTTATAACATTACTACACTGGGACTTCACTGTTTTCCCCCCATAACCCATAACACTAACTTTTTCTAGTTTAAAGCCCTAACAGCTCCCTCCACTGCAGTTACCAGTGCCCCCACCCCAGACCTAGATAAGTGAACCCCATCCCTGGCATACATGTCATCTCTGCCATAGAAGAGGTCCCAGTTTTCAATGAATGTTACTACATTTTCCTTACAGCATTTGTCCAGCCAGCAATTGACACCAATTGCCCTGGACAACCATTCATTTCCAACTCCTCTCCTTGGCAAAATACCACATATGACAGGGTTCCCACCCTTCTTCCTAATTCTGTCTATTGCTGACCTATAGCTGCTAATCAGCTCCTCACTCCTACGTCTGCCAACATCGTTGCCTCCAGCACTGAGACAGATAATAAGATTGCTCCCATTACCTCTCATGATGTCGTCTAGACGGCTAACAATATCCTTCATCCCAGCCCCAGGATAACACACCCTCTGCCTCCTATTCCTATCCTTAAGACAAAATTCCCTATCCATAAACTTAATCTGACTATCCCCAACTAAAACAATGTTCTTACCTCGACTGGCGGTGTGCATGACGTTCTCGACGGTCTTTGTAGAGATGGTCTTCGCTGTGATGTCTTCACATTCGTCTGATAACAAGGAAAAAGAGTTGCTGGCTTTCACAGCAGTCTCCTTGACCTTCTTCAACTTCAGCTTCGTCCCTTCAGAACTGACTAGCATCCATTCGTTGGTCTGATCATCGGCGAGATTGTTCCGGGGATAATCCTTGCATATACCCTTCAATCGTTGAATTTCTCTTCTAGCTTCCGTTAATTCCGCCTTCATTTGGAGATATAGCTGCTCGTAGTTGAGGGAAACCATCATCCAATCTCAGGTAGCTAAGAACGGAAGCACAGTAGAAAAGTCTCCACAGAGAGTACACTAGACACGTCCTCACGATTGAAAATATTATTGGACCATAACACTAGACACAGATCACTCCTCGATGTTCCCCGTGTCCATCTAACACTATGTAAAAACTCAATGCATATAAACGGCATGAAAATTTGGAATTCATTACCTGTCATTGCCAAAGAAACCCTGCCTGTATCCCAATTCAAAACGATGCTAAAAAACCACCTTCTCACCCAAACCTAAATGCTCAATATCAAACATTCCCAACAAAGTAGAATAATCACTTAAATGTAAAATCCTGATTAATCACTTAAATGTAAAAACCTGTTATGAATAATACATACTAAGCTAACTGTTTCTATAACATTTACATTATAGTGACCACGTAAACTGTAACTGCAATGCAATTAATTGTTTTAAATTGTTATCTCACTCAATTAGTTGCATTGCTACAATTAATTGATATGTTCAACTTATATTCAAACTTTATAACTTAGATACACAATTATACTTACTTTATAAATTATCAACCATAATTTTTTACCATGTAGTCTACTATGAAATACAGTGGTACCTCGAGTTACGATATTTTTTCGTTCGAGAATGCTGTTCAAGTGCCATTACCAAACGAATTTATCCCCATAAGGAATAATGTAAAATAGACTAATCCTTTTACACCCCAAAAATATACTTACAAAAGCATTTAAAAAAATAAACTTACATAAAAGGGCGATTTTGGGGACCATCGTAACTCGAGGTACCACTGTAGTCCTAAGAATGCCCGCAATGCACAGCATATTAGGGGCTTCTGGCATGTACATCTTATTTATACCTATGTATCATGTCTACCCAACTATGTATCATTGTACCATGTCTAAATGAAGTATTATTATTATTATTATTATTATTATTATTTTTATTATTATTATTATTATTATTATTATTATTATTATTATTATTATTATTATTATTACAGTGGTACCCCGACTTACGATGGTCCCCAAACACACCCTTTTATGTAAGTTTATTTTTTTAAATGCTTTTGTAAGTGTAATTTTGGGGGTCTAAACAGACTAGTCTATTTTACATTATTTCTTAAGGAGATAAATTTGTTTGGTAATGGCACTTGAACAGCATACTGGAATGAAAAAATATCGTAAGTCGGGGTACCACTGCAGCGGCAACGACAGTGGCACCCAAGCTCTGTTATTTTCTTCTCCAGCCAGAACCCACCAACGCTTCTATGATGGCCTAACTGCGGAACTGCTGCACTAACGCACCTAGACCCCAGAATGACTCAAGAATATCAACAGTAAGACCACCTACTCGAAAAATTATCGATCCAAGTGGAGAGTGCCATCAAACCCAAAACACAGCCCGCTGCCAGACGAGCACCCACAACAAGCTCTGAGCAACTATAGCTTCTACGTCCTATCTACAACATCCACTGTACTACTATGAGACCTAATAACAGAAGAAGCAGCAATAAGAACAGCAAGAAATCACCAAGATCTCGACTATTTCATTTGACTACCCAGCAGGACGCCGGTGCATCACCCACCCACCCCACCACCACCCCAGGCAACATGTCAACAAACACAATGGCTGACTCTCCCTCTCCTCACCCTACTCAACCACCACCCATGACGACGGGACAGCAACAACACCAATCATGACTGAATCTCCCTCAAACAACACTGCCTTCAAAGGATTTGACCCATCTGAAATGATCTCAGGTATGACAAATGATCCTGTCACTCTTAAGTCATACATCACCACCTTAACTGAGGAAAACATGAATCTTCGTACAACACTATCTAAGCATGAAACTAAGTTAGCCCACCTAGAAAGCAAGATCCTAAGCTTTGAGCAGAAGTTTACATCAGCTGGAATGGCTGATTTTGG
>WNWK01045669.1:0-14627 GCA_009830355.1 Cherax destructor | reverse complement strand
AACATTTTCATATCAAACCCCTTTATGAATTTCTCCCCATACGCTTACTGCGCTCGCTATCCAGGTTTGGGGGGCCTGTAAACACCCAAAATTTAAATTTTTTAAACCCCCTCAGAAATTTAAAGCCAAACAGATTCTGTATCCACTTTTTAATCTTATATCTTGTCTAACACAACAATTTAAATTATCTCTGACATACACGCCCCTCCTCCCCCCTTTCCCCTGTTGACCCTATCAGTGTGGAATAGTTTGTAACCCTGAATGTTGCACTGGAAGGGCTTTTCCCATCTTTCAGGTTGAACCAGGTCTCTGTTATAGCAATAATATCTATATTACCTATTTGCAAGTAATCTTAGCTCATCTATCTTATTTCTTAGACTTATTATTTTATAGTAAACCTCAAGGGAGCTATCACCGTTCCCCTCTACTATCTCTCTTGTTTGTTGATCAATTGTTTTGTTTTTTAAAACAACTTTTTTTTTGAATTTATTTTTTAAACATAACCCTGGGGTATCCTGGTAAATCTGCTGTTCCCGGGCCTAATACCAACCTATTTTTTCCCACAAACACCCATACCTCTATAATCTATCAGTTTAAAGCCCTAGACAAGTCTCCAATACCCCCCAATCAAATTGGCTAATGCAACCACTCCAGCCCCAGAGAGATAAACCCCCATCCCTTGCAAAATATCACGTTTCCTAGAATTTGCCCCCAGTTATCAATGAATGGAATTGCAAGTTTTGCAGTACCTGTCTAGCCAGCAATTTATACCAATTGCCCTAGACATCCATTCATTCCCACCCCCTTTCTGGAAAAATGCTAAAATTGATTGGATACCCCCCAGACCTAACGATTTTATGGCTGACCATATTATCTAGTAGCCCTGTCTTCTGCCCTTCCCAAAGTCATTACCACCAGCACTAAGACAGATACTAGGCTTCTTCCCATTACCTGACATAATATTATCCAACCTGCTGACTATGTCACCAATACCAGCTCCTGGGAGGCATACCCTCTGTCTGACCTTCCTGTCTCTGTTACAAAAGGCACGGTCCATATATCTTACATGTGTTCTGTGATGCGTCAACCAGAGGTTATGGCGCTGTAGCTTACATGAGTAACGCTGAATGAAGTACTTTAATTACTTCAAAGGCCAGGGTTGCACCCTTGAAGGTCAGAACAGTACCACAATTGGAACTGACAGCACTCTATGTAGGTACAAAATTAGCTGTCTTTCTCAACAAAGTACTTGATCATCTCGCTATTGAAAAAACTGTGATCTGGAGTGACAATGAAGTAGTTCTCCAGTGGTTAAGAAATAATAAGAGTAAGTTGGTCTATGTACAGAATAGAGTAGCAGAAATAAGAGAGATGCAGAGAGACTATGTCTTTCTCCACGTCTCTACACAAGAGAACCCAGCTGACATGTTGTCACGTGGTGTCCCACTCAAGAACTTTGTGGATAATAAATTATGGCTCCATGGACCTAACTGGCTCTCTAGTGAAAATAACTGGCCACAGCAAAAAGCTTACATTATGACAGAAGAAACAGTCTGTTTGAACACCGCAGAAATAATCTGTTTAAATACAGCAGACACAAAAGAAATAGTCATTGATGGATCTAAATACTCATCTTTGGGTAAACTATTAAGAGTTACAGCTCTTGTCTTTAAATTCATTAAAGTTATAAAACCTAATTATGAATTACTTGAACCCATTAAATACTGGATAAAGTTAATACAGAAAGCTGTTTTCTCTACAGAGTATAAATTTCTGGAAACTCAGGATAAATCTCTAAAGAAACCTGATATGATTAATTCTTTAGGACTTTATCTCGACTCAGAAAAAATTATAAGATGTCGAGGAAGAATTCATAATTCTTCACTACCTAAGGAAACAATACATCCAGTATTGATCCCCAAGAATCATTGGCTAACAAGACTGATTATTCAGAATGCCCACAGTAACGTGTTACATGGTGGTGTAGCTGACACTCTTTGTCATATACGTCAATCCTACTGGATACCTCAAGGTCGACAAAGTGTGAAGAAACAAATAAGAGACTGTATTACTTGTCGTCATTATGATATACGAGTATGTCAGTATCCAGGTCCACCTCCATACCCTTCTGGAAGAGTATGTCATGTCACTCCATTTGAGGTGACAGGTGTAGATTACACTGGACCAATAATTTTAACTAAAACAGTTGACAAAGTTCCTATCAAGGTGTACATCTGTTTGTTCACCTGTGCTACAACTAGAGCAGTACATCTAGAAGTAGCCACTGATATGTCTGCTGAAACTTTTATCAAATTATTTAGAAGGTTTGCAGCCAGAAGGGCATGTCCCAGGCTGATGATATCAGACAATGCAACGAATTTTGTTGCAGGTGCTGCTTACATACACAAGATTTTTGAGCAGCCAGAAGTACAACAGATGCTGAATCAACGCAATTGTCGTTGGAGATTCATTCCTCCTAAATTCCCATGGCACGGCGGATTTTACGAAAGAATGATAGGGATTGTGAAACGTTGTTTAAGGAAGACTTTCTTCGTCAGAGAATCGACTTAGAAGAATTTCGTACAGTCGTAACTGAAATAGAAAATAGAGTCAACAACAGACCTTTAACGTATGTTACCGATGATCTGGACAACTTAGAAGTGTTAAGTCCATCTCATTTACAACATGGCAGAAGGCTCGAACCTGTTCCTCAAATGAATGATAAAGAAATCATAGAGGATCCTACTTATTTCGAACTAGAACTCAGACGTAAATTCAAACACCTTAATAAAGTGATTGAACGCTGGGAGAAAATTTGGGAGAAGACTATCTCACCTCATTGAGAGAACACTTCTATGGAGCTGGTGTTCCTGAAAATTATAAGTCCTTAAGACCTGGTGACATAGTGATTATTAACAATGATGGTCCGAGGTCCCAATGGCCTCTTGGAAAAATTGTGACCATATATCCTGATGCTAATGGAATATCAGGACAGTTGATGTTTTGAGCAAAGGTGTAGTGAATAAGCGGACCATAGATAAATTAGTGCCGTTAGAATTACACAGTGTTGAAAACAAAAATAAAATTAGTGATTCTCCAGAAACCACACAGACTGAAGCTGTTCAGAAAAGACAAGCAGCAATGATGGCGAGTGAGAAAATCAAATTAATGTTAAGAGATGAGTAGTTCACTTTCAGTGAATTTTTCGCTGCCCCCCAGTGTGGAGAAAATTCTCCAAAGGAGGGGGGTATGCGCCCTTACTACCCTTGTTAAGATCCCTCACCCTTTCCTCCCTTAGGAATGGGCCAGAGGAGGCGCGTCTGGCTGAGAAAAACAATTTAATACAAGCCAGATGTACTGACTACAGTGTGTCACGAATTGTGCTGACCACAGCACCACTAGGCACCTCGTGGCTGCACGAGGCTGCACGAGGCTGCACGAGGCAGCACAAGGCAGCACGAGAGGTCAGATTGAATTTGGCCACCGAAATAACGGGTGCTACAGCGCGGTGTATAAACCGGACAAAGACATTAGTCGTACGCATCCGTTATTCTAATTTAATCTCCACTAACGTCGGGAAATCAGATAAGAACTCTGTTCCAGCGCGTTTAGTGAAAATCGCGGTATATTCAGAAGTGTGCGCAGCTTCAATTTACTGCAAGACAAACGTAGAGACAATCGCAAGTGAATTCCATTGAAACAAGACGGTGACTTCAGCGGCATTCTACAATCAAGACAGCATTTCCGCCGTATATGGTGGAGCCAACACCATCGCTCAAAGTTACAAGAGCAAGGTATGTTTTTATGTTCTTGCCAAAGCAGGGGACTGTGCAGTTCTTGTATTTCAAGAACATCAAAATTTACCTATTGACGGCGGTTATGCGTGGACTTTTAAGTCCAAACAAGTGAGTAAGCCGCCTTTCAGTCCATTTAAGACTGAAATATGGGCATATGCTCCTTTGGGGCAATAATTATAATCACTTGATGTTTACCTTACAGCCCTGTGGAGAATGAGGCCATAGATGGATCCCCTGAGAAGGTGTTGGGGACGGCTGTGACATCTTGGATTCATCAATAAGCTAAGTAGCAAGACAGTCTATTATATCGTAGGAGCCCATCCTCCACAGTGAGTATAATACCAAGCGCATATGGGCTCCTGGCGAACCTAAGAATAGCGTTCCGATACCTCAGTAAGGCATCGTTCAAGACTCTGTACACCGTGTAAGTCAGGCCCATATTTGAGTAGGCCGCACCAGTTTGAAATCCACATCTGGTCAAGCACGTCAAGAAATTAGAGAAAATGCAAACGATTGCAACAAAACTAGTTCCAGAGCTAACGGGATTGTCCTAGGAAGAAAAGTTAAGGGAAATCGGCCTGACGACACTGCAGGACAGGAGGGTTAGGGGAAGACATGATAACGTCATATAAAATACTGTGAGGAATTGACACGGTGGATAAAGACAGGATGTTCCAGAGATGGAACACAGAAACAAGAGGTCACAATTGGAAGTTAAAGACTCCGATGAGTCAAAGGGATGTTAGAAAGTATTTCTTCAGTCATAGAGTAGTCAGGAAGTGGAACAGCCTAGAAAGTGACGTAGTGGAGGCACTAACTATACATAGTTTTAAGACGAGGTTAGATAAAGCTCATGGAACAGGGAAAGAGAGGACCTAATAGCTATTTGTGAAGAAACGGGGCCAGGAGCTATGAATCGACCCCTGCAACAACAAATAGGTGAGTACACACAAACATATATGCAATAAGTTCACAGTAAAAAGATATCACAATATGGAAAATAACCATTGTGAAAAAATAATGAACTTCCATGCGCTTTCGTGATTTCTCACAGTATCAAGGAAATATAAAAAAAATAGAAGAGCAGAAGGTTTATAAGGCTGAGGTATCACATCACATACGACCCTACACACGACTCAGTATGATACAGGCGGGAGGTCAAGATAAATAACTAGTGAAAATTATGTGGGTCATGTCACCCACAGCATAAATTCCTCACAAAAACTTATTAATTATAAATTAATCTAGTGTATGGAACTCTGAACTAATATTCACATAAAATCAATACATTTTTTATGAACCTTGATTCAATTATTTTTTTCTCAACAATGATCCTGCTTAATACAACTTTCTAAGCCTTTTTGAAAATCAACTGGGTGGAAATCTCTCACATGAATAAACAGAGCATTAGACTGTTGTCCAGTTCTAATGCTATATTTATGTTGTTGCAATATTAGTTCCAGTTTGACCGTAATATTTTTAGTGCATTTTTTTTACAGGGAATCTTATAGACACACCCATCACAATTTTTTGGAGAATTCTTAATGAAATATTTTTTATTGCATCAAGGTTTATCAAGGTTTGCATGGTAAAGGAGAACCAACATATTCTTGGTTGAATACGCTTGCTTGCCCTTTTTCCAATTGTAAATGTATTTCTGTCAATTTTAAAGAATATATTCAGAATTTTGGGTATTTTAGATCATTAGCTAATTCATAAATCTTCAAAATTTCTTCGTCAATGAACTCTGTGAGGTGATATCTATAGACCTGACAATTTTATAGTCCGGAATATTGTTCATAATCCCCATGGTAAATAATTTTTCACAAAAATACAGCGGGGTCCTCGTCATGCGAACAATTTGACTTGATGCTGGACAAATGTATGTGAAGGACGAGTTTGAGTGATGTCACCTTCTCTGAGTGAGGTGATGTCACCTTCTCTGAGTGAGGTGTTGTCACCTTCTCTGAGTGAGGTGTTGTCACCTTCTCTGAGTGAGGTGATGTCACCTTCTCTGAGTGAGGTGTTGTCACCTTCTCTGAGTGAGGTGATGTCACCTTCTCTGAGTGAGGTGTTGTCACCTTCTCTGAGTGAGGTGATGTCACCTTCTCTGAGTGAGGTGTTGTCACCTTCTCTGAGTGAGGTGTTGTCACCTTCTCTGAGTGAGGTGTTGTCACCTTCTCTGGGTGAGGTGTTGTCACCTCCTCTGAGTGAGGTGTTGTCACCTCCTCTGATTGAGGTGATGTCACCTCCTCTGATTGAGGTGATGTCACCTTCTCTGGGTGAGGTGTTGTCACCTTCTCTGAGTGAGGTGATGTCACCTTCTCTGAGTGAGGTGATGTCACCTTCTCTGAGTGAAGTTATGTCACCTTCTCTGAGTGAGGTGATGTCACCTCTGAGTGAGGTGTCAGCTCAGTGTCTAACATTTAAAATGTGTTTTTCTTACCTCTTCTTGCTATTCATCTGAAGATAAGTGTAAGCACGTGAAAGTGCTTACCTTATTCGTTACCTTTTCGTCCCGAATAGGTAAATTTTGCGATTTTGGCTTAAATGGCAACGCTCTTTTTTCCGAATATGGAAAGCGAAAATTTGTGTATGCAATAATTTCGCAAAACTAATTCTGAATCAAACGAAAAAAAAATATTTCAGTGTGCTTGTTTATTATTAAATTATTGTAAATCTTATATAAAATATATAAGGTTAGGTAAGTTTCCTAAGGTTGTTTAGGTATAAAATCATTAATTTTATATTAACGTAAATGAAAAAATGTATCTTTAAATGTATAAGAGACAATTTTAGAAAGGACTTAATTTTAAATGAGTTCTTGCTAATTGACCAGTTTTACCTATTCGGCACGACATATATAAATATATATATATATATATATATATATATATATATATATATATATATATATATATATATATATATATATATATATATATATATATATATATATATATATATATATATATAATTTATATATATATAAATGTTTTAAAAATAATCATAGTTGGATTAGCTTATGAATGGTTGTTCAAAAAGCTGCATTGCACTCTCACCACTTAATCTAATTTACACACGGTATACAATTATATACCAAAGAAACTGCAGCGTCGACAATATTTGCAAACATAAACGATTAATCAAAACCAGGAAAATGAGCTCTTGCTGCCTATCATTATCTAAACCACTTAATATATTTGAGAACATAAATTTGCTTATAAATAGATACACAGAACGTACCGGTAATTCATTTTGTCAACCAGTCAGCATCGTGGTTACAAACCCAGTTAATTAATTCTTCTCAGCAGACTTTACTCCTTTGTTTACTACGTCTGAGTTGCCAGATATTATTCTGCCGCAGAGAGAGTCGAGAAACTTTTATTCTCCAACTGTCCATATGCACACACATTTATAAACAAAAATACAAATGCCTACTTCTGTACATACGAGTACACATTCATATCCACGCTTACATATTTTTATAGTTTTCTGAATTTGAATTTTATGACCGCCCAACATTATTTTCTTTGCGCGTATTCAGCTAGATGGGGCTGGGGTTAAGAAATGAGATACTTTTCTCGGTTAGCGCTGAGGCCGAAATAGATCTAGTTTTAGTAGAACTAGTGTCTAGTGTACTTCTTGGGTAATACTGTCCTGTTTCAGTGAGAGTTAATGCGTGTAAACACTAGTCTGTAATGAGAGGTGATACGCGTAAACCAGCGAAAGATTTTGGAATTAATCAGAACCCTTGCAAGATTAGGGCCAACCAGATGATTGCCAAGGAGTCCAAACTAATCATCTTATTTGCACCCTCATGAGAAGTGACTTTATGCTGGTGAGGGATTCTTCATCCAATGAATTCAACGGGTTTATCCCTTGTTTGGATGGAACCAAAATGCCTCTCAATTTTCATTAATATTGCATGGTTCCCTGCCCTTTAGATTTCCCCCATGAATACAATATAATGATATTGAGCATAGGAAAAATAGTGTCACCAGTTAAACTGGAAGGATAGTTTGATTGCTACATAGAGTATCTGTGTTTCCGACTCTTGCTGCTAAATTGAGGCGAAATATGCCTTTGAGCAGGTTTTTGAGTATTGAAGGAAAATCCTAGTGTTTCTGAAGAGGACAGAAGTTAATTTTTCTCTATACTCTCCTTCAAAAACCTAGTTGATATAACTGCTGGTCAGATTATTCAAGAAGTGGGTGACAATACTGGAATGTCAGCTGTAAGAGCCAACATTTCTAGTGAATAGCAAAATTGAAACGATAATGACAGGTGTAAGATCCGACATTTCATATGAGTGACAACACCGGTTGTTCTAATGACAGCTGTAGGAGCCAACATGTCAACATGAGTGACAGCACCAGTAATGATAGTGTCAGATGTAAGAGCCGACTTTGCATATGAGCGACATCACCGGTGATGCTGCGTCCGGTGAAGGGGCTGACATTTCATAGGACTGAGCCAAGTGTGAGCTGATGGGACATTACAGCCCACCAAGAATGAAACTTCAAAGAATATTTTCTTGCTGCCTAAAAGAGTCATTACTTTGGTGGAATTCGGTCCTGTCGGTGTATTAAGAATTAGATTATTCAAAAGGGGCTAGTCTTTTCGTCCCCAGGAAAGCGTTAAGAACATAAGAAGCGATACAGTACCTGGATAATGGGAAGCGTGGGGTAGTAAGGCTTGATTCAAAGAATAAGAAGGCAGCTCAACTTCTTTTAATCAAGAGCCCTTTACCAACTAAGAGGTACCTTCCATAAACAGTCACCATCTACAACCATACCACATTTCCCGAGAAGAAACTCTTTGTGAAAGATTGATAACCTTCCTGCTTGGGCTACACTTAACAGTGACAAACGTCCGAGAATCTCAAAGACACTTTAGGCAGAGCAAACATTAACTCTGACTACGTTTCGACAACAGCACGTATTACGCAGTCATACGTGTGCACTGAATTACTACTGGATGACTTACGAAGTCCACTAGCGAAAGTGTAACTGACGATCTTCAGGTTACTCTTAACTTGGTATTAACATTACTTTACATTAAATATATTTAAAAAAAAATATTTTTTATAAAATTTTCTTAGTTTAATTAATATGAAATGAAGACAATTAATAGTTTCGTTAACCGAAAAATAAACTTAATATTTACTTTAATACCTTGAGAATTTACTGTTTTATGACATTACTGTGTGTGTGTGTGTGTGTGTGTGAGTGTGTACTCACCTAATTGTACTCACCTAATTGTACTCACCTAATTGTACTCACCTAATTGTGGTTGCAGGGGTCGAGACTCAGCTCCTAGCCCCGCCTCTTGCTGTCCGCTACTGGGTCTCTGCTCTCCCTGCTCCATGAGCTTTATCATACCTAGTCTTAAAACTATGTATGGTTCCCGCCTCCACTATATCGTTCGCTAGACTATTCCACTTCCTAACTATTCTATGGCTGAAGAAGTGCTTCCTAACATCCCTTTGACTCATCTGAGTCTTCAGCTTCCAGTTGTGTCCCCTTGTTTCTGTGTTCCCTCTCTGGAACATCCTGTCACTATCTACCTTGTCGATTCCCTGCAGTATTTTGTATGTCGTTATCATGTCTCCTCTAACCCTTCTGTCCTCCAGTGTTGTTAGTCCTATTTCCTCAACCTTTCTTCATAGGACAGACCCCTGAGTTATGGAACTAGCCTTGTCGCAAACCTTTGCACTTTCTCTAATTTCTTGACGTGCTTGACCAGGTGTGGGTTTCAGACTGGTGCTGCATACTCTAGTATGGGCCTGACGTACACAGTGTACAGTGTCTTGAACGATTCTTTGTTAAGGTAACGGAACGCTAATCTTAGGTTTGCCAGTCGCCCATATGCTGCCGCGGTTATCTGGTTGATGTGTGTTTCCGGAGACGTGCTTGGCGTTATACTCACCCCAAGATCTTTCTCCTTTGATGAGGTTTGTAGCCTTTGTCCACCTAGCCTGTACTCTGTCAGCGGTCTTCTTGCCCTTCTCCGATCCTCATAACTTTGCATTTGGTGGGGTAAAATTCGAGAAGCCAGTTGCTAGACCAGTTGTCAAGCTTGTGTAGGTCTCTTTGAAGTCCTGCTTGGTCTTCATCCGATGTGATTTTCCTCATTAATTTCACATCATCTGCGAACAGAGACACTTTTGAGTCTATCCTGTCCGTCATGTCATTCACATATACCAAGAATAGCACTGGTCCTAGGACTGACCCCTGCGGTACACCGCTCGTCACCGGCGCCCACTGTGATACCTCATCACGTACCATGACCCGTTGTTGCCTCCCTGTGAGGTATTCCCTGATCCATTTCAGTGCCCTTCCTGTTATACACGCTTGGTCTTCCAACTTCTTCACAAATCTCATATGAGGAACTGTGTCGAAGGCCTTCCTGCAGTCCAGGAAAATGCAGTCAACCCACCCTTCTCTCTCTTGCCTTACCTCTGTTACTTTATCATAGAACTCCAGGAGGTTTGTTACACAGGATTTGCCTTCCCTGAATCCGTGCTGTCTGTCGTTGATTATCCTGTTCTGCTCCAGATGCTCCACCATTCTTTTCCTGATGATTTTCTCTAAGACTTTGCATACTATACACGTAAGTTTAGTGCCTCTTTTCTGTCTCCTTTTTTAAAGATGGGGACTACGTTGGCCTTTTTTCCATATCTCAGGTAGCTGCCCAGTTTCAAGTGATGTGTTGAATATTATGGTAAGTGGCACACTCAGTACCTCAGCTCCTTCCCGAAGGACCCACAGGGAGATATTGTCCGGACCCATCGCCTTTGATGTATCAAGGTCACTGAGTAACTGCTTCACCTCCCTCAGTTGTGTGTATGCCTTCCAGCACTTGATACATCCCTTGTTGGTGACGCACCCCATCCTGTCTACCCAGGTTCAGCTTTGCAGGTAATAGGCGCGAGACAAGCAGGCGTGCGAGGTCTTGTAGACTGGAGAAACTAGCGAGCAAGAAGTAGTGATAGGAGAAGGTAAGGAGGTGGGGGGTTTTAGAGGGTAAAACCGCAAGAGAATTAGAGACGGGGTGACCCCAGAAGACATGCCACCAGTGGAGCTGGCAGGTGGGGAAACTGCCAAGGTTGGAAGTCTCCTAGCTACTCGCAATAAAGGATATCAGTAAGATTTCCTGAAGGCGGAGCCGAGAGACCGCCATAGCATAAGTAAGGACTTTGCTCTCCTTAAGACAACAGATTTATTGTTCATTACGATAGACCTGACAACGGCAGAAAAAGAAGAATGAGGTTCATTACAATTGAGGCAAGTGGGCTGGAAAACTGCAAGATGTATTGACACGATATGGGCACCGCAGACTGGGCACTCCGCCGCAGATCTGCAGTATTTAGTGGGGTGTCCAAAGTGCCAGCAATTTCGACACTGTTGGGGGTAGGAACCACTTTACGGACCTTTAGTCGATGGCCCGCAATATAAACGGAGGACGGGTGTTCAGGGCAGTCAAAGGATAAGGAGCGATGTAACTATGAAAGCCCTCTGCCCGCAGCGGGCTGGACATATGTATGCACTTAAACACGGTGCGTAAGGTGTCGAGTAGGTCGTTTTCCGGGAAATGAGCAGACATCGAAGAACTGTCGTCAGCAAATGATCTGGAACATTTAGGTGAGGTAGGCGGGCGATTTGAAAGCCGCGCAATATTCAGGAGAGCAAGACCATAGTTAAAGGCATGAAAGAGGCAAAGGCACTAACAGAAACGGGTGGAGCCCCAGCACTTACGGGTGAGGAGCGCCCCACAGAAGGAAGGGGTATGGGAAGAGTCTAGAGAATGGTCCAAAAATGGCCTGAACAGGATGGGGAACAGAAAGGGGCCTTAGAGGAGGAGGTTTCACAGAAAACATCCATGATAGTGGAACTTTTTTTTATTTTTTTAAAGAAAAAGAAAGAAAAAAGGGAAGGGAAATAAAAAAAAAAAAGGGGGACAGCTGAGGGACATACTGAATGCATAAAGTTCCCCTCTCATCCGAGAGGATCTCAACCCCAAATGTGCAGATGCAGCAGGGAAACCCCCCAAACCCCCTTTCACCAGTAAACCAGCACTCTGGGATAGAACCCAATCTCAACCCAAATTCATTTTTTTTCGGATACCCCCCCCAGAACAGACAGGCATATGGATTTTCACCCGACCAGGACACCAACCATTTTAAATTCTAAAGGGGACGGGGCCCTCAAAAATCCAGATTCCACAAAAAACTCACCATCCGGGAACCTCATGGAGGGGATGAACACAACCCCCCTCCTAAAACCATAACCCCAGGGGAAACCCCCAGAGACAAAAATGGGAGGGGGGGGAGGTTGGGAGGTGGGGGTTGGGGGGAAAAAGGGGGAAAAAGGAGGATAAGTGGAAGAAGGGAGGGGGAAATGGTTTTTTTAAGGGGGAACCATTTTTATTTTTTTTTAAATAAAGCTAAACCAGGGGGGTTATACAGCGCAAATTATTGGGGGAATGCAGGAAATGGTTGAAGAGGAGGGATATTAGTGGGTAGGAGTGCAGAATGTATGTGGGGGGATAGGGGTAGCAAGAGATAAGGTGAAGGGACTGGGGGAGGTGCGGGAAACTTCAGATTTTTTAGAAGTCTTTTCTGTCAAGTCAACAAGGGTCAGGAAAAGGGGTCATCTGAAGAAGGGAAAAAAAAAGGGGCCGGGGAAAGGGGCCCGTTGGAGATAAACTTGCTGTGTTGATAAGTGGGCAGCCAAAAGAATACGAACAGACACGACAAATGCTCAAGAGGGGGGGACCTCCCAAAACCCTGAAAAAGAGATGTAGCTGATGCGAAGAAGGGGTGCCCCCCCAACCTCGCATTGGTGAAAGAAAAGGCCGAAACCTATAACCGGTTTAATAGAATGAAGTTTGTTATTCATCGGGTCAGAAGGTTTGCCAGGCAAGGTGGGCAATGACCAAAATAGCCCTAAAAGGAACACCTCATAGAAATAAGGTCTTACTGCTGCCGCCCGTGTTCCTGTTCATGCCCTGTACGTCAACATGCCGGGGCCCCCAACAAAAGCAATTTTTGTTTAAAAAAGATCCCCAAACCAAAGGTGGATACAAGAAGGGGGGTGAGGTGAAATTTTACGGATACCTGTAAAGCACTAAGGAGTCTGAAACACCAAAAAGGGAAAAGCATAGATGCAATACGGATAATCCACAAAATGGTACAATTCAGCCGTTTTCTGCCGAGGTAATAGATCCCCCTCAGCTGTCCGGGGAAAACGCCGAATCCACCCCAGATGACTTTGAACCATCGGTGTATACTGCGATGGCATGGGAATGAGCAAATGGTTTAAAGAAAGAGGGGCCGGAGGGGGGCTCAAAAAGGAGGGAAAAGAACAACACGGGGAGCAGGAACTTCCCAAGGGGGAGGGGAAAGGAGAGTCAAGAACATATAGAGGGGGAGCTAAGGAAGCAGGGGGAATATGGAAAGAAAAGTGCGGAAGCAGGGCGACAACAAATAAAAGTGCCTATACATTTTAAAACCAAAAAGGGGAAAGGTTAAGGGATGAACAAAATTAGCGAATGCAATGTCCATACGAGAAAAGGGGGGGAAGTTTTTTTCATAGATTCAACCGGGGAAAAACAAATCACCAAGGCATAAAATAATCCCGGGATGGATGGGGTTAAGGGGGGAAAAGGAGGGGGGGGCCCCGAAAAATCTGGCACCTAATCAGCAAAAAATTTGGGGGGAAGAGGGAAGGAGAGTTCTGACCCCCATGAAAATGTGCGAGGGTTTTTAAAAGGTTAGGGGGCAAGCTGCCTTCAGAGAGGAAATGAGGTTTCGGAAATGGGTCGAACAGAAAGAAACCACGTATCACGTTCTGGGGTACGGAGCCATAGGTTTTTGGATGATCGAACCACTGAACATCTAAACGTAATTTGATATTTTGCCATAAAAATTTAAACCCGTGAGTGGGGCCCCCCAAACAAAACCCGGTTGATGGCATGCTGGAAAAACTGAATGAGGGACGTCAGCACCTGCAAACGCAAAGTCATCCACACAGAGCGATGACCAAATATTGGGTGGGAGAACAGATAGATTTTTATAAAGCAAAAATTTTTTGGGGAAAATCCCTGGGGACACCTTTACGGGCAAATTGGGGAGGTTAATAACCCCGGGTGGAAATTTTCAGTTAAAAGGTTTAAAAAAGGTGGTGGTTTTTTAGGCCCCCGTAGTGGGCCTGGGCAAAAATTATATCCCAATAACAACCCCGCCCTATAAAAAGGGACCGACGACGTTTCGGCCCGACGGACCATTTACAAATCCACTAAACACGAGACAGAGGAAGGGAATTTATAGGCAGGAACGGGGGGGGTACAAGAGGGGGTAAGATGGAGTAGTGGAAGTTTGTATAGTAAAGGTAGTAAAGGAGACAGTCATATGGGGGGCACTGCAATGAGGCTAGCGGCCCCAAGGGGGAACGAAAGAAAAAAGGGAAAAAAAAGAAGGAAAATACAAGGCAAAAAAAAAAAGGAAAAAAAACCCTAGGGAAAAAAAAAAGGGGGGGAAGAAAGGGGAAAGGGAAACAGGTTAAGTCACGGTGTTCAAGTTTGACATTTAACAATGTAATGAGAGAGGAAAGCATCAACGAACAAACCGGGCTAGATTCAAGGGAAATTTTTATAAGGGAGGATTCAACCAGGGGCGACGAAAGTTGGACGTAGGGGCAAAAAGACCAATCAATAGGGGGACTGTGATCTCTGACATGACAGAAAAAGCATTATTAGTGTCGGCAAGCCTAACACTATTTTTTTGCTCCTTAGTCTTAGAAAGAGATCGGGCCCGTTTCTCCGAAG